>SJYA01009853.1:3548-13750 GCA_006410615.1 Neotragus moschatus
TCCCCTCCCCACTTCCCCTCCCTCCTGGTCATCACAGAATGCCAGACTGGTGCCCATGTCTCTTAGGATGAACTCACGACAGTCTTTCTTTAATCACATGAAATCACTGTGTTCCAACAATGCAGATTCCAACAGCACAGGAAAATAGCCAAGTGAATATCTTGCCAAATCCTAACCACTCAGGAACTGCAGTCAGTGAAGTCCTAGAATCCCTGGGGACCTGGGTGTGTGTCCATGAGGCCTTGGAGCTTTTTTACAGCTGAAGACAAGCCTGTGTCCAGATTTTTGCTTTTAGAATGTAAAGCTTTTCTTCTTTTTGTTCTAGAACCTTCCATGACTGGATCACAGAGAGGAATCGACCAAGCTCAGGAAGCCTAATCCAGGTGGTGACCACGGAGGGGAAGACGGAGCTTACCACAGCGTCTCTATAAGCTTCATTTCCCAGTCTGTCAGAAAGGTCATCAGTCCATCAGTCCAAGGGCTGAGTGTGGCGCTCGTTTCCTGTAATCCTGTTTGTGGGATGTGATTCTAAGTCCTGTTTTCCTCTCACCTAATGTGCGTTTGTTCTCCTAGGACAGTGTCCAGGTTTGTGTGAAATAAAAGCATGTGAGGCTCACAGACAGCGCTGTGGGTCAGTGTTATCCACGAGATTTCGGGAGGTCTCGGGACGACCCCCTCAGCATCGGCGTCGTATTGAATTGCTTTTGAGACTGTGCGTCTGAGTCCCTGACAGTGGCTGTCGACTGACTTGTTCAGAGATTTGTTGGGAATGGGGCCATTTGGAGCCTGACTTGTTTCTGAATGTTGTGCCTGTATCACAGATGTAGTTTTCGTAGCCTTGAATTCATCTGCCTTAAAACTCCTTCTACGGTATAAGCAAAATCCTGTGGACTCTGTCAAGGTGTCTCTTTCCTGTGAGGTTGCCGAGTGCCCACTTGTGATGGTGTGGCATTTACCTTCGTAATAAATGCACTTCATTATGGTTTTGTCTTCTCTAATCAAAACGCATCTTATGAACGGGCATGGCTGACTGCACTAGAATCGTGGGCTGCCCGTGCTCTTTAGCCTGATGTTCTAGAAAGGGGGTTGGATTCAGACTCTGAAATTAGTGTTTTCAGCACAGCGGCAAGAGGCACAATTCCCTTGCGGGTGTGCCGGAATCTACAGGGTGGCCCATGCGTTTAGAAGCAGGGCTCCGTGTGACTTCACACGGGCTGCTCTGACTGAGAACTGGTGGTGCAGTGCAACCCATTTTGCAGGTGGCGAAACAGGCCCACAGCAGTGCCTTGTCATCCTGATGGTCAGTAAGTATCAGAGGGAGCCCCAAACCCCAGTCACCAGATGGTTGCGGTTCACAAAGGCCTTTACCATGTTTTTCCTCTCCTTAATTCTTTCAAAGACATTTTTTTTCATTGAAGTAAAATTCATATAACATAAAATTGGCCATTTTAAAGTGAAAACTTCGGTGGCATTTACTGTGTTCACAGTGGTCTGTAACCACCTCCTCTGTCTAGTTCCCAGACATGTTCATCATCCCCAAATCCAGCTCCTTAGCTGCTAAGCAGTCTTCTTCCTCCTGCCCCCAGGCCTTGGCAACCAACAGTCTGCTCTTTGTCTCCAGGAAGTTACCTGTTCCGAATGTTTCAGAATGTAAATACAGTCATGCACGGTGTAGACTTCTGTGTCTGACTAATTTTACTTCCCAGGTGGCTCAGTGGATGAAGAATCCGCCCGCCTGCCGGTGCCAGCCGGCAAAGTCGAACGGTCCTGAAGAAGGGCAACGAGGCTGAGCAATAAAGAAGAAAGAAAAGATGGGGTCGAGAGGTTCAGAAGCAATTAACCATGAGGCAGGTTTTCATGCAACTGACAAAGCCTTTATTGAGTACATAGTATTTAAGAAAGAGAAGGGAGTAAAGTAAAAATTCTTTGGAGATTACGCACCTGTCTCTTGATTTTCCCATAAGCCTAAGGCGTACATTCCAAGAGGTGGGTAGTTAATCACTAAGATAACAGTTTGCTAGACTCAGGGAATCAGATCAAGGCAAGAGTTGTTTCCCAGGCCTCAAGGACTCAGGCCCTTAAGATAAGGCAGCTCCCAGAGCCATGCCTCCAGCCCAGGCCCTTAAGATAAGGAAGCTCACTGAGCTATGCCTTGGGCTGGAAGCCCCCTTGAACAGGGGTGGCTCCCCGCACCCGCCAGTGCTGGAAATGTGGGAGACATGGGCTGGATCCCTGTGTTGGAAGATCCCTTGGAGGAGAAAGTGGCAACCCACTCTAGTATCTTGCCTGGGAAATCCCATGGGCAGAGGAGCCTGGTGGGCTATACAGTCCATGGGATCGATCACAAAGAGTCAGACATGGCTGAGCACACACGTGTATTTTACTTAGCGTGTTTTCAAGGTTCATCTACCATGCGTGCTTAGTCACACAGTCAAGTTCATATCCTTGGGAGACGATTTTATGAGCCCAGTTCTTGCAAGAACCATACCCCTAGACCAACAAGCCGCCATAATTAGGATGAGATGAGGTTGCAGGGTGAAGCCCTCATGAAGGGGATTACGAGAGTCCTGGACTCCTCGTTTCCCTCTGCTCTGATCTCCACCACGGGTGGACTCAACGAGGAGCTGGCCATTGCAGCTGAGAAGTGGGTCCACACCAGGACCCAGACATGCTGGCCACCCGGCCTCAGGCTTCCAGCTCCCAGAACCTCCAGAACACACATTTCTGTCATTTATAAGCCACCCCACCCAAGGTTGAACAGCTGCCTGAACTAAGACACTAGCAGAACATAAAATGTGCGTGGAGAAGAGAGAGATGACCAGGGACTGAGCTCTCTTAAGATTGGGAAGAAGAGAGAAGTCAGCAAAGGACACTGGAAGGAACAACCAGTTGGTGGAATGTGCTGTCCTAGGAGTAGAGTGAAGAAGCACATTGAGGTGGAAGGACTGCACAGGCCAGGTGCTGCTGAGAAGTTAAGGAAGACGACCGCTGGAAACAGACCACTGGACGTAGCGGTGGGGAGATCACGGGTGACACTGGCAAGCACTTTCAGTGGAGGGGTGGGGGTCAGAGGTTCGAGCAAGCTTCAGAGATTCGAGAGGGCTTCCCTGGTGGCTCAGACAGGAAAGATCTGCCTGCCGTGCAGGAGACTTTGGTTCAGTCGCTGGGTCAGGAAGATCTGCTGGAGAAGCGAATGGCAACCCCCTCCAGGATTCTTGCCTGGAGAATCCCATGGACAGAGGAGCCTGGAGGGCTGCAGTCCTTTGGGTCACAAGTCAGACGACTGGGCGACTAACTTCCACGTCGGAGAGCAGGGAAGAGAGGGAGTGAGTGTGTAGACACCTGTCTCAGTTTCCTTTTTTCCGTTTGTTCAGTTTATGTTGAGCTGCGTTGGGTGTTCGTTGCGGCCTGCAGCGTCTGTCACTGTGGCCCGCGGGCTCTCTCGCTGCGGAGCACAGGCTCCAGTGCTCACGGCTCAACAGTTGTGGCGCTCGGGCTTAGCTGCCCTGTGGGATCCTACTTCCCCTACTTCCCCTGCATTGGCAGGTGGGGTTTTAACCACTGGACTGCCAGGGAAGTCCCTAACTCAGTTTAAGTATTTTGTTGGAGTCTCCCAAATGTTATTTTTTAAATTATTTATTTTAATTGGAGGCTAATTACTTTACAATATTGTAGTGGTTTTTGCCGTACATTGACAAGAATCAGCCATGGGTGTACGTGTGTTCCCCATCCTGACACCCCCTCCCTCCTCCCCCTGCTCATCCCATCCCTCAGGGTCGTCCCAGTGCACCAGCCCTGAGCACCCTGTCTTGTGCATGGAAGCTGGACTGGCAATCTGTTTCACGTATGGTAATATACATGTTTCAATGCTATTCCCTCAAATCATCCCACCCTCGCTTTTTCCCACAGAGCCCAGAAGTCTGTTCTTTACATCTGTCTCTTGCTGTCTCGCATATAGGGTCATTGTTACCATCTTTCTAAATGCCATATATATGCGTCAGTATACTGTATTGGTGTTTTTCTTTCTGGCTTGCTTCGCTCTGTATAATAGGCTCTAGTTTCATCCACCTCATTAGAACTGATTCAAATGTATTCTTTTTAATGGCAGAGTAATACTCCATTGTGTATATGTACCACAGCTTTCTTATCCATTCATCTGCCAATGGACATCTAAGTTGCTTCCATGTCCTGCCTATTGCAGACTGCTGCGATGAGTATTGGGGTACATGTGTCTCTTTCAATTCTGGTTTCCTTGGTGTGTATGCCCAGCAGTGGGATTGCTGGCTTGTATGGGAGTTCTATTTCTTGAACAGAATCTGGCAAAGTCTACCAGGCATTTGGCTCTGCTTTGCTTTCAGCTTTACTTTACGGCTGAAGTCTGTCCTGGAGAGCTAAGCTGAGACGTGTGATTTGCAGCCTGATTGAGGGCATTTTCCGATTGCCTTCACCAGAGCGCGCCTGAGGTCCCTGGGCCCAGGTGCCCATTTCCGGCCACGCTCCAGAAGAAGGCTTCTGCCTTGTCCCCGATGGCTCTCACCAGCTCAGAGGTCAGCATCTTGGCTGATCTTCCTCACGTATCCTGAAGAGGGCCCACACCCAGGGGCGGTTTTCACAGGAGCCTGTCTGTCCTTCTCCTCAGGCCCTCACCCCAGGACAAGGAGGACAAGGACTCACCTGACGGGAGAGGCTGGGCGTGAAGGGTGACCAGCCGCCGTACGGACCAGGGGCCAGGGCCCCGCCTGGCGTTTGGGCAATGTGTGTCTCCGCCCACACCCCCCACACCCCCCCCAGCTCTCAAGGAGCTGACTTGAGTCACCCTGGTCTTTTCTCTCCAGCTGCCTGCTCCTGATGGTTCAGAAGGCAGAAGAGGGGAGGAGTGAACATTCAATGCCCCTGAGCCCTGAAAGCATTGTTTGCCATCCTGTTTCTCCCCATCCTCAGTGTTCTGGAGAAGGGAACGGCAACCCCCTCCAGTCTTCCTGCCTGGAGAATTCCATGGGCAGAGCAGCCTGGTGGGCTCTAGTCCATGCGGTTGCAAAGAGTCGGACGCAACTGAGCTGTTAATGCAGGTAAACACGTCTTCAGTTGTTCGGTAAATGAATAAGTAGATGGCAGGCTGGCTTGTAGCAGTTAGCTAACTAACCTGTGTGCTCCCAGGGTGAGATGCAAGTAGGTGATGCAGCCAGCTGTCTGCAGATCCCCTGCCCCGTGTTGCTTGTTAGACGCTCTGGTTAGAGGACTGTGTGCTGCGTGCTGTGTTAAGTTGCTTCATGTCTGACTCTTTGCGGCCGCATGGACTGTAGCCTGCCAGGCTCCGCTGTCCACGGGATTCTCCAGACATGAATCCTGCAGTGGGATGCCATGGTCTCCTTACAGGGGACCTTCCCGACCCAGGGGTCAAGCCTACATCTCTTAAGTCTCCTGTATTGGCAGGAGAGTTCTTTACCACTGAGCCACAAGAGAGGCCCCTATTCAATAAACTAGAATATGATTTTTACTCTTATTACCATATTTCTGGATAAGGTAATAGCAACCCACTCCAATACTCTTGGCTGGACAATCCCACGGACAGAGGAGCCTAGTGGGCTATAGTCCATGGCGTCACAAAGAGTTGGACACGACTGAAGCGACTTAGCAGGCAAGCACCGTATTTCAGGGGGAAGTGGTGGGCCTGTTTCAGGAGAGTCTGCTGTGACGTCTGCAGTTTTAATTTGCCCCCAGTCACTGGTGCTCAAGTTCACAGTGTCCGCTTCTCACTGTAGGGAGGTGGTGCCGTGTCATCACGCATGCTTCCAGACACGCGTGAGGGGCTGCATCAGTGCAGCTGAGTGAGCAGGCGCTGGAGCGAGGCCTTCCCACTGTGACCGTGGTCCGTGGCAGGTGGCCCGGCTGAGTCTGGGAGAGCTCGCTGCTGCTCCAAGCTTGTTCAAGTTGCAGCTGTTTACAACCCCAGGAAACGGAAAGGCTAAAGCATTGCGTCTAAGGAAAAGGTGAAGGCTGGTGCTTCATCCACCGTGGAGTCGAGAGCGGATCGGGGGGCTTGGAAAGATGGATAGCAAGGCTCTGACTCCGGTTTCCGTCGGTGGAACATAATTGAGGTGGAGGCTAATGTTTTCCCCATGGACCAGCTCTGCTGTGACACTACCGTTTTGTTGTTGTTCGGTCGCTCGGTCATGTCTGACTCTGTGACCCCGCGGACTGCGGCACGCCAGGCTTCCCTGTCCTTCATTGTCTCCAGGAGTGTGCTCAGATTCATGTCCATTGAGTCAGTGATGCCATCCAGCCACCTCATCCTCCGCCACTCCCTTCTTTTGCCCTCCATCTTTCCCAGCATCAGAGTCTTTTCCAATGAGTCAGCGCTTCGCATCAGGTGGCCAGAGTACTGGAACTTCAGCTTCAGCACCAGTCCTTCCAATGAATATTCAGAGTTGATTTCCTTTAGGATTGACTAGTTTGATCTCCTTGCAGTCCAAGGGACTGTCAAGAGTCTTCTCCACCACCGCAGCTCGAAAACATCAGTTCTTCAGCACATCCCTATGTGACTACTGCAAAAACCACAGCTTTGACTAGATGGAACTTTGTCAGCAAAGTGATGCCTGTGACTTTTAATATGGTTAAAATAAATAGTACTTGGGGCATTCTAGCGAGAAAGAAAGGACAAATCATTGTGGAAGCTAAGAGAAGCATGTCTCAGCCAGAGGCATCTGCCATCTGGGGGTCCAGACCAGACTATGTGCAGGGGGTTATGGATAGAAACCTGATGGGTTTCTAGAATGTTCTTAGCACTGAAAGACTGTGTCCCGGAGAATACTCCTAAGTCCCTTTCTGCCCTCTGCCTCAGTGTCCCAAAGATATATTTGCTCCATTTTCAGGGAGATTCTAAGGTAAAAAATGTGTATTTTTAATTGGAGGATAATTGCTTTGCAATGCTGTGTTGGTTTCTGCCACACACCCACGTGCGTCAGCCACAGGTATACACACCTCCCTCCCTCTTGGACCCCCTTCCCACCTCCCACCCCATCCAGCCCCTTTAGGTTGTCACAGAGCACGGGATTCGAGGTCCATCTTCAGGGAGAATTTTCTTTCCAAAATGTTTTGCAAAGTAGGTTATCTCTGGATAAAGTAGTTTGAATTAGAAATCTGACTGAGAGGAAAATTAAATGTCCCACCTTACTCGTTACTGAAGAAATGCAAATGGAATCAGTGAGATGGCAGGAGTGATCATTAAGCGTTGGGGGCAAGGCCTGTCCCCTCAACACGCACCTCTTTGGCAGGAGGGTTGTTTGGGCTGATTATCTATTTTTTTTATTTGAACTTTGTTTCTTGTTTTCATATGTTTTGGCGGCAAGTGGGCTCACAGTTCTCTGACCAGAGACTGAATTCTCGCCCTCTGTATTGGAAGCTCGGAGCCTTAAGCCCTGGGCCACCAGGGAACTCCTAGGCTGATTAAGAAGAATGAGATTTAGGACTTCATTCCTTTGACCTCTCCTTTAGCCTAAGGAGATCAAACCAGTCCATCCTAAAGGAAATCAGTCCCGAATATCCATTGGAAGGACTGAAGCTGATGCTGAAGCTCCAATACTTTGGCCACCTTGATACTAAGAACCAGCTCATTGGAAAAGACTCTGATGCTGGGAAAGATTGACGGTAGGAGGAGAAGGGGACAACAGAGGACAGATAGCGTCATCAACCCAGTGGACGTGAGTCTCAGCAAACTCTGGGAGACAGTGGAGGACAGGAAAGCCTAGTGTGCTGCAGTCCATGGGGCTGCAAACAATCAGACATGTCTTAGCGACGAAAAACAACAAGAAGAATCAGGTGCCCAAAGAATAAAGAGCTTGTTCTGAGAATAGAGCCACCTCCAGAGAGATCTGAGAAGAATGTGGTGGGGGAGACCAGAGTCCACTCCATGTCCCTCATCTCTGCAGGGCCCAGCAAACATCTGTTTATTCTTTCCCATCTTCACATGGGTTGTGTTTCTCCCCTTCCATATTCCAAACCTCTACCCACAAGGTCTTCCTTTGTCTTTAGCTGAAGATGGTATTTAAGGTCAGGACTTTAGCCATTTGGGCCATTTTCCTGGGTCTCTCCCATGCACACATGTCAATAAACTTTTATTTGCTTTTCTCCTGTTAATCTGTCTCATGACAATTTAATTCTTAGACCAGCCAGGAGAACCTAGAAGGGTGGAGGACACTCTCTTCCTCCCTGACACAAACCAGCAACTATTTTCAATGCGTGTGGTGACATGTGTTTTCCAGTCCTGCTGGTCGGAGGCTCACGTCGAACCTTTCAGGAGAGTCATCGCATCTCTGTCAATACTCTTAAGACTTCACAGCATTGGATCTAGCAGCCCCATATCTCAGATTCTGTGAAATAATCAGAAACAAGATAGAATGAATAAGCAACAAGGTCCTACTGTGTAGCACAGGGAACCATATTCAATACCCTGTGATAAACCATAGTGGAAAAGAACACACAGGTATATCACTGAATCATTCTGCTGTCACAGCAGAAATTAACGCAACATTGTAAATTAACTATACTTCAGTAAGATAAAAAGACACAAGGAGGCTTCCCTGGTGGCTTGGTGGCAAAGAATCTACCTGGCAACACAGGAGACATGGGTTTGATCCCTGGTACGGGAAGATCCCACGTGCCACAGAGCAACTAACCCTCTGTGCCACAACTATTGAGTCTGTGCTCTAGAGCCCAGGAATTGCAACAGAAGAAGTCACCACAGTGAGATTGCAACTACAGAGAAGCCCGAGCGGCAACTAAGACCCAGCACAGCCAAAGGAGAAAACAGAAAACAGAGCAAGGAATTACAACAAATATATTAATTTCTGCAATCTTTGAAACAACTCAAAAGACCAACAATAAAATATTGTTCAGTAATCACTGTGGTCCCATCACTTCATGGGAAATAGATGGGGAAACAGTAGAAACAGTGTCAGATTTTATTTTGGGGGGCTCCAAAATCACTGCAGATGGTGACTGCAGCCATGAAAGTAAAAGATGCTTACTCCTTGGAAGAAAAGTTATGAGCAACCTAGATAGCATAGTCAAAAGCAGAGACATTACTTTGCCGACTGAGGTCCATCTAGTCAAGGCTATGGTTTTTCCAGTGGTCATGTATGGATGTGAGAGCTGGACTGTGAAGAAAGCTGAGTGCCGAAGAATTGATGCTTTTGAACTGTGGTGTTGAAGACTCTTGAGAGTCCCTTGGAGTACAAAGAAAGCCAACCAGTCCCTCCTAAAGGAGATTAGTCCTGGGTGTTCATTGGAAGGACTGATGCTGAAGCTGAAACTCCAATACTTTGGCCGCCAGATGCAAAGAGCTGACTCATTGGAAAAGACCCTGATGCTGGGAGGGATTGTGGGCAGGAGGAGAAGGGGATGACAGAGGATGATATGGCTGGATGGCATCACCGACTCGATGGACGTGTTTGTGTGGACTGTGGGAGTTGGTGATGGAAAGGGAGGCCTGGCGTGCTGTGATTCATGGGGTTGCAAGGAGTCAGACAGGACTGAGCGACTGAACTGAATTGAAACACTGTAGCTAACATTATCAAGCACTTTCTTTACTTCCAGCTTTACAAGGATTAACCAGTGCTCACGATTCTACTGAAGAAACTCCTGTGTTTGTGTCCATTTTACAGCTGAGAAGAGTGAGGCATAGAGAGAAGTTACTTGCCCAAGTGTACACAGGATGTAGTGAGAGCCAGCATCTGAACAGGCGTTCAGACCACAAGGTTTGTGCTCTCAGTCACTGTACCACAGCAGCCTGCAAATAGGCCATACGACTAGCCCAACTTAGCTATGCTAATGGCAAGTCTAACATCACTATTAAAGATGGCCTTTCAAACAGTTCTTACTGATGGGAGAAAATCCTCACGGAACGTGAAAAACACCTGTTGTGGAGAAGCAGACTTTTGTTAATAAAAATTCCATGCAGAATGATTTTCCTTCCTTCTTTCTTTCTTTTTTTTAACAAGTTTATCTCCATGGGCAGAAGCTGACTCAACATTTTGAAAACACTTTTCCCATCACTTTTTTGGTGGTGTTTGTTCTGAATTCACAGTTTTCCTGCATTACCTTCCAAACCAGACTTCTCAGGAGGCAGAGGAGAGGGGCTTGCCGTTTAGGAGGCCACTAGCTGTCCCACCTGATGCAGGAGACCTGGGTTCAATCTGTGGGTC
>SJYA01009854.1:0-14323 GCA_006410615.1 Neotragus moschatus
CTAACTGTTGCTTCCTGACCTGCATACAGATTTTTCAAGAGGCAGGTCAGGTGGTCTGGTATTCCCATCATTTGTCATAATCTTCATAAAATTACATTTGAGTTTTCCAGTGCTATCCTGTTGTATTCATAGTGTGTGTGTGTGTGTGTGTGTGTGTGTGTTTAATTGAGTCATTCTTTTTCTATTTGATTGTTGTTCTTTGTTCAATTGCTAAGTTGTGTCCAACTCTTTGTGACACCAGGGGATGCAGCATGCCAGGCTTCTCTGTCCTTCACTATCTGCCAGAGTTTTCTCAGATTCATGTTTATTGAGTCAGTGATGCCACCCCAGTATCTCATCCTGTGCTGCCTCCTTTTTCTTTGCCTTTGATCTTTCCCAGCATCAGGATCTTTTTCAGTGAGTCGCCTCTTCATATCAGGTGGCCAGAGTATTGGAGCTTTAGCTTCAGCATCAGTCCTTCTGTTTCAGGAAGGGGGACCCCTGTCAGGGCCTGAAATTGGGCCTAACACTAATTGTCTAACACTCAGAAATGAATTGTCTGAGGAGACACATGTGCTGACAAAGCAAGAGACTTTATTGGGAAAGGGCACCTGGGTGGAGAGCAGTAGGGTAAGGGAACCCAGGAGAACAGCTCTGCCACGTGGCTTGCAGTCTCTGATTTTATGGCCATGGGATTAGTTTCCTGGTTGTCTTTGGCCAATCATTCTGACTCAGAGTCCTTACTGGTGGTGCACGCCTTGTTCAGCCAAGATGGACACCAGAGAAAGATTCTGGGAGGTGGTCGGACAAGTGGTGTCTGCTTTTGATCTTTCCTGAACTCTTCCGGTTGGTGGTAGCTTATTAGTTCCGTGTTCCTTACCAGGACCTCCTGTTGTAAAACAGCTCATGCAAATGGTTGCTATGGTGCCTGGCCAGAGTGGGCGATTTCAGTCAGTGTGCTTCCTCTAACACTTCCAGTGAATATTCAGGGTTGATTTCCTTTAGGATTGACTTGTTTGATCTTCTTAAGGTCCAAAGGGCTCTCAAGAGTCTTTTCCAGCACCACAATTTGAAACCATCAATTCTCTAGAGCTCAGTCTTCTTTATGGCTCAACTCTGACATCTGTACATGACTACTGGAAGCACCATAGATTTGATTAGATGGACCTTTGTTGGTAAAGTGATGTTTCTGTTTTTTAATATGCTATCTAGGTTTGTCATAGCTTTGATTAGTGTGTGCAATATTTTATTCTGTTGATTATCACTGCTTCTTGAAAGATGTATACTTGTTTTTTGAAATACTGTTCTCCTTTTAAGGAACTAGCTTTTACTTTTTTTTATCCGGTTTTATCTCTGGATTAGCTGTCTACTTATTGAGGCAGAGTCTTCTTAAGTGTTAGAACTAATTTTTAAAGAAAAGGTCATGCAAAAAGGTACATCCTAAGAAAAATTTAGGGGAAAATAATCAAAGAGGTTAGTTAAAATAAATACTATCATGTGGGTAGCGGATGCTCTTTCATTCTTTTATAAGCCAGCATCACATAGTTACTTATACACAATAGGGTTAAGTAAATATATGACATGATTAAGAAATTAAAGAATAAAATAAGAATTGAGGTAAGCAGCTGTGACAAATTCACTTTGGAATAATAAATTCTCCTTTTTATATTTTAATTCTAATACCTGAAATCAATATCTAAAACAACTACTGCTTGAGTCTTTCTTTTCCCCAGGAAGTGCAGAAGATCAATTTTGTGTACAGGAGCAGTGAAGACTTCCAAATTCCAAGATATTACTAACAGTTTAGTAAAGTATTAATAAAATTCACTTGATCACTTACTCTTGCTTCCAGAGTTTGATAATGGAGCTCAATAATAGGAAATCAAATCTCAACTGTACATAAAATACCAACAATAGCAATAAAAGAAGGGTCAAAACAATCTGATGCATAAAGGAGAATTCTCTTCCAAAAATGTTATTGGAACAATAGGCTGTCACTACAAGTTAATCTCACTCTCCCATTTTTATATCACAGGTGAGAAATAATGCGTGATGAATTATGAAGCTCAACATAAGTGTTAAAAAACACAATTTATGGAATGTAACACTGGAGAAAATCTTTGAGACCTTGGGTTAGGCAATGAATTTTTATGGTATATAGTAGGCATAAACTATACATTTCTATCAAGAAAGTTAGGTTGTATGAAGACTAAAATTTTCAGATCATCAGAAAAGAAAAGAAATATCATAAAAATAATAAATTATTTACATTTTTGCAGAGAATATTTGAAACACTAATATCTGAAAAAGACTTTTATTGAAAAAATATAAACAATACCTGCATTTCAAAAGTAAAAGCCCAACTATGCTGATTTTCAAAAGTTGAAGAAGACTCAAACCAAAATTTTTCAAAATAGTATATACAAGTGGCCAAGGAACATAAAAATGTACTGAACATCATTAGGGACATACAAATTAAAACTATACTAAGATATCACTACACAAGTTAAAATGAAAAAACAAATTGACAACATCAAATTTCAGAAAGGTTGAAGGAGTAACTGCAACTCTGATATTTTTGTCTGTACTCTAAAGTAATACAACCACTTTGGGAAAGAGTTTAGTAATTTCTTGAAAGAAATTAAGCAATTTAGGAATTTCTGTTCTACATTTGTTTTTGTTCAGTTACTCAGTTGTCTGCCTCTTTGTGACTCCATGGACTTCAGCATGCCGGACATTCCCATCCTTCTCCATTTCCCAGGGCTTGATCAAACTCATGTCCATTGAATCAGAGATACCATCCATCTATCTGGTTTTCTGTCATCCCCTTTTCCTCCTGCCTTCAATCTTTCCCAGCATCAGGGTCTTTTCCAATGAATTGGCTCTTCATATCAGGTGGCCAACATATTGGAGCTTCAGTTTCAGCATTAGTCCTTCTAATGAGTATTCAGGATGTATTTCGTTTAGGATTGACTGGTTGGATCTCCTTGCTGTCCAAGGTACCCTCAAGAGTCTTCTCCAACACCACAGTTCAAAAGCATCAATTCTTCGGCATTCAGCCTTCTTTATGGTCTAACTCTCATAGCCATACATGACTACTGGAAAAACCATAGCCTTGACAAGACCAACCTTTGTTGGCAAAGTAATGTCTCTGCTTTTTAATATGCTATCTAAGTTGGTCATAACTTTTCTTCAAAGGAGCAAGCTTGTTTTAATTTCATGGGTAGAGTCACCATCTGCAGTGATTTTGGAGCCCAAGAAAATAAAGTCAGCCACCGTTTCCACTGTTTCTTCATCTATTTGCCAAGAAGTGATGCGACTGGATGTCATGATCTTCATTTTTTGAATGTTGCATTTTATATATATATTTTTTACAATACCAAAGGAATGATTTATTTACATCAGCTTGATCACAGCATAACATAACAATAGAACTCAGACCTACAAGAAACTCAGAGGATGATGAGATGAGCCAAATACCAATTTCTTCTTTTGTTTCTTTCTTTTTTTCTTTTAACTTTATAATACTGTATTGGTTTTGCCATACATTGACATGAATCCACCATGGGTGTACATCAGTTCCCAATCCTGAACCCCTCTCCCACTTCCCTCCCCATTTCATCTCTCTGGGTCATCCCAGTGCACCAGCATCCAGTATCCTGCATTGAACCTGGACTGGCAATTCATTTCTTACATGATAGTAAACATGTTCCAATGCCATTCTCCCAAATCATCCCACACTCTCCCTCTCCCACAGAGTCCAAAAGTCTGTTCTATACATCTGTGTCTCTTTTGCTGTCTCACATACAGGATTATCGTTACCATCTTTCTAAATTCCATACATATCAGTTAGTATACTGTATTGGTGTTTTTCTTTCTGGCTTACTTCACTCTGTATAATTGGCTCCAGTTTCATCCACCTCATTAGAACGAGTTCAAATGTATTATTTTTAATGGCTGAGTAATACTTTAACAAGTGGTGCTGGGAAAATTGGTCAACCACTTGTAAAAGAATGAAACTAGAACATTTTCTAACACCATACTCAAAAATAAAATGGATTAAAGATCTAAATGTAAGACCAGAAACTATAAAACTCCTACAGGAGAACATAGGTAAAACACCCTCCAACATAAATCACAGCAGGATCCTCTATGATCCACCTCCCAGAATACTGGAAATAAAAGCAAAAATAAACATATGGGATCGAATGAATGTTGCATTTTAAAGCTGGCCTTTTCACTCTCATTTTACCTTCATCAGGAGGCTTTTTAGTTCCTCTTCACTTTCTGACATAAGGGTGGTGTTGTCTGCATATCTAAGGTTATTGATATTTTTCCTGGCAATCTTGATTCCACCAGGTGCTTCATCCAACTGGTCATTTCGCATGATGTACTCTGCATATAGCTTAAGTAAACAGGTTGACAATAAAGGAGACTTGACATACTCCTTTCCCAATTTTGAACTATTCTGTTGTTCCATGTCTGGTTCTAACTGTTGCTTCTTGACCTGTGTACAGATTTCTCAGGAGGCAGGTAAAGTGGTCTGGTATTCCTATCTCTAAGAATTTTCCACAGTTTTTTTGTGATCCACATAGTCAAAGGCTTTAGCATAGTCAGTGAAGCAGAAGTAGATGTTTCTCTGTAATTCTATTGCTTTCTCTGTGATCCAATGGATGTTGGCAATTTGATCTCTGTTCTAGATATTTAACAAATATTGAAAAAGACTCTGATTCTGGGAGGGATTCGGGGCAGGAGGAAAAGAGGATGACAGAGGATGAGATGGCTGGATGGCATCACTGACTTGATGGATGTGAGTTTGAGTGAACTCCGGGAGGTGGTGATGGACACTGAACTGAACTGAACTGAATTGAATGAGAATATAAATTCAGAAAACAATTTATATAGGAATTGTCATAATAGCCATACTCATATTCTCTCAGGCTTGTAAACAAACTAGATTTCCATAAACAGGAGCATGCAAATTCCACTGTATGTATTTATATAGTGGAATGTAGCACAGTAATTTAAAGTACTAAACTATTGATACATGTAACAACATGGATAGAACATGTATGCTTATCCGTGTGCTATGATTCCATTTATCAGAAAAGTTTAATAGGTCACAGGTGTCTTCCACATTGATGGAGGTAGGATTATTAAATGGCAAGGGTTATTAGGTCTCACTTTAAATTAACTTTTACCTATGCCCAATTGTGTGAGGAAATGGGGAAGAAATCCTTAAAAAGAAGTTTATTTTAAAAAGAAGACCAGAGAAAATATACTTATCAATCTTGACACTAAAGAAAGAGCTGTATTCTTCAGGGAATCTTGAAACCAGACACTCCAAAACTTGCTGACAATTCTTCATCTTCCCTTCTTGAATCTTGGTGGGTCTGGATAAACTGAAATGTAAATAAAATATTTTAAAGAATTAAAATTAAAATTAATTGCTCACCATTTGCATGGTGGCCTGCATCATGCAATCACCCCAAATTACTGCATTAGGTTACATACTGAACTTTGATAGCTGAAACTTCAGGCCAGTCAGCTCACTTTTAGTATCAAATACTGGAAGCGTTACATCAGGTCCTCCCTTCAGCAAGGTCCTTGATACAGTTATTTGGAAACTATCATCTCCTTCTGCTTCCCTGCCTCACCCTAGCCACTGCTTATTCTTACACGGGGGAGGTTTCTAATGTCAGAAAGATTATCTTCGCAATCGGGACACTTAGCTTTTATATCTATCGTAACACAAGCCTATGCAGATGTAAAACATTTGTCTGGTTCCTCCTCATCTTGTGAAAAGTGTCTCCTTATGGCAAGTCCATTTCTTTGGCAGATCAGACAATTCTTCCAGGTATGAAAGTATCTGGTATCTTGTTTTTTGTTCCCTGTATTAGTTTGTTCTTACTACTCTTGTCTCATATCTCTAAAGGCTCAAAGTTCAAAATCAAGGTGTAGGAAGAGTGAGTTCCTTCCAAGTGCTGTGAGGGAAGGGTATGTCCCAAACCTTCCTCCTTGGTTTGGGGATGACCATCTTCTCTACGTCTCTTCATATCATCTTCCTTCTATGCTTATGTCTCTTTGTCCAAATTTCCCCTATTCAGTTGGTAAAGGATCTGCCTGCAGAAACCCCTGTTCGATTCCTGGGTTGGGAAGATCTGCTGGAGAAGGGATAGGCTACCCACTCCACTATTCTTGGGCTTCCCTTGTTGCTCAGCTGGTAAAGAATGCATCTGCTATGCAGGAGTGGAGAAGGAAATGGCACCCCACTCCAGTATTCTTGCCTAGAGAATCCTGTGGACAGAGGAGCCTGGTGGGCTGCAGTCCATGGGGTCACACAGAGTTGGACATGATTGAAGTGACTTAGCAGCAGCAGCAGCTATACAGGAGACCTGGGTTCTATCACTGGGTTGGGAAGATCCCCTGGAGAAGGGAAAGGCTACCCCACCAGTATTCTGGCCTGGAGAATTCCTTGGACTATACAGTTCTTGGGGTTGCAGGGAGTGGGACACAACTGAGCAACTTTCACATTCATGTTGGATTAAGGCTCACCTCAAGGACCCTCAGCTCAATTCAGTTCTGTTAAGTCACTCAACTGTGTCTAATTCGAGGATCCCATGGACTACAGCATGCCAGGCCTCCCTGTCTGTCACCAACTCCCAGAGTTTACTTAAACTCATGTCCATTGAGTGAGTGATGCCTTCCAACCATCTCATCCTCTGTCATCCCCTTCTCCTCTCGCCTTCAATCTTTCCCAGCATCAGTGTCTCTTCAAATGAGTCAGCTCTTCACATTAGGTGGCCAAAGTATTGGACTTTCCGCTTCAACATCAGTTCTACTAGTGAACATTCAGGTCTGAATGAACATTCAGGAGAGTGAAAAAGTTGTCTTAAAGCTCAACATTCAGAAAATGAAGATCATGGCATCCGGATCCATCACTTCATGGCAAATAGTGGAGAAACAGTGGAAACAGTGGCTGACTTTATTTTTGGGGGCTCCAAAATCACTACAGATGGTGACTGCAGCCATGAAATAAAAAAACACTTGGCTCCTTGAAGAACAGTTATGACCAACCTAGACAGCATATTAAAAAGCAGAGACATTACTTTGCCAACAAAGGCCCGTCCAGTCAAGGCTGTGGATTTTCCAGTAGTCACATATGGATATGAGAGTTGGACTATAAAGAAGGCTGAGCACCAGTAAATTGATGCTTTTGAACTGTGATGTTGGAGAAGACTCTTGAGAGTTCCTTGGCCTTCAAAGAGATCCAACCAGTCCATCTTAAAGGAAATCAGACCTGAATGTTAAGGACCATAAGTTACCTAATTCCATTTTCTATGACTCTGTTTCTGAATAATGTTACATTTTGAAGCACTTGGATTTAGGACTTCAACTTATACACTTTGGAGGGACCCAATTCAGCCATAGCATTCACCTAGAAAGATCACTTCTCTTTCTGAAAGTGAATAGTTCAATTAGACTTTGTAGCATCCACACTTTTAACAACATATATGAAGTTCCATATACATATATATACACACACGTGTGAGTATGTATGTATATATGTAAAATAAGTATCTTATTTTATATAAAATAAATATCACTTTTTATTTGGGGTGAGATATTACTTTGGTAACATTTTAAAAACAGAAGGCCCACATGGCTATTTTTTTTCCCTTATCTAATTAAACTTTGTCACTGATATTTGAGTAGGCTGCTAATTGAACTAGCCAAGAAAACTGGAGACACACTGAAAATTTGATTCAGCTCCATCCGTGGACTCGTTAAGATAGTGACATTTATTTTTTTACTGAAGTTTCAGTTCAGTTCAGTTCAGCTCAGTCGCTCAGTCATGTCCGACTCTTTGCAACCCCCTGAATTGTGGCATGCCAGGCCTCCCTGTCCATGACTAACTCATGGAGTTCACTCAGACTCATATCCATCAAGACAGTGATGCCATCCAGCCATCTCATCCTCTGTCATCCCCTTCTCCTCCTGCCCCCAATGCCTCCCAGCATCAGAGTCTTTTCCAATGAGTCAACTCTTTGCATGAGGTGGCCAAAGTATTGGAGTTTCATCTTTAGCATACATTAAAGTTCACCAATGTCAAGTACATTTATATTTCCTTATTTACAGAGGGAGAAAACTAAGTCTCAGGATGGCTTGGTGATTTATCTAAAGTCAAACTGCTAGTAAAGAGTGGAGTTTAAGATGTACATGTCTGACTGCAAAGGCCTTACTCTTTCCCTGAGTAAGAAATGAGGAAAACCTGACTTGTCTTTCAAAAGTGAAATTATGAATGAGTGGAGAAAAGTGAGCTTAATTCTTTCAGGCAATTATAGCAGAAGCCATAAAGAAATTCAAGGTCTTTAAGGAGCGATTAAAGATGCCTGCTGGACCAAAGATGTCTCCCTGGGGGAGATGACAATGAGTGGATTTGCATGGTTGATAGAATTTGGGTAACTGGAGACAGCAGAATGACATTTGAGATTGCAAGGAATGGGCAGTGACGGGTGTTACAGTAAGGTGTAGAGAGAGGCAGGTCCCTATTGAGAGAGACTTCTATTGCTCAAAGTGATGACTCTTGGCAAAGATAGCATTAATTGTGTCTAGGTAGCAAGCAGAGGAATTAAAAAAGAAAACAAACTGATCTCAGAAACTTTAAGAGAATGAGAGAATACCTGCAATAAGTGGAAAAGGGTTTAAAAAATCATGCAAGATCCAAGAACCAACTAAGGAGCTCCCTGAAATATTTGCAGTGGTTGGAACTAACTCTGGAAGAAGACTGAGTAGCTCCCGTGCTCTGTTACCCAGGCAGCCAATGGTTTCAGAACCGAAGATCATTTTACATTGGAGAGCCCAAAGATGTAGTCCGTACTGCTTCACAGTTAGAGGAAGTACACCAACATTCCCTGGGGAGTCATTCCCTAATCTTGCTCCACACAGTTGGTTTTGTTATATAAGCAATGAAATTCAAGATGTTTTAATCTCCAATCCTCCCTCAGTATGTCGTTCATCCTGAGAACTAAAGGGCTTAGTGCTTATAGGCTTCATCAGAGTCATGACTCTTGATAAAATATGGAGTATATTAGTACGCAATCCTAGAAACCCTGTAACTGACCACAGAGCTAGACAGAAGAATGGGCTAATTTTCATCTGGAACATCTAGGTTTTAGGTTGCCAGTAAAGAGAATAGATGATGTGATTTTGTGGGAGGTGGATGGCCACAAAACTATTTAGTCCAGATATTACTGTTAGAGGTTCCATTTTCATGTGCTGGAGGACTTGTAGGGTGACTCCTTGGAATTTATCCCATGGCAGTGACTGTTCTATAACCATCATGGTCATTAAAATTCTGTGTCTGTGTCTGTCTTGATAATAGGCAGGCAACTCAATTTTGGCAAAAGAGATATGCTGTAAAATTTCTTTACTTCTTAAAACTTCAAAGATAATCCCCTTTACTGACTCTGGTTGTTTGGTATCAGAAACTATGCTTACAAAGTAGGAGACATACTGCTACCAACCCTATGATATTTTCCAATGATGTCAAATTGAAAGGTAGAAAAAATCTGGGATCTTTATGAACACGCTGAGCCACTGAATCAACTCTGAAGACCATCCTTTCCATAGGCTTTTATTTTCAATGGTTGTATTTATTTTCCGTACATTTGAGTTTTTATCTTGTCATTTCCTTTCAGATTGAAAGACATTTTACCATTTCTTGAAGTGACAGACTCTCAGCTTTCATTTTTCTAAAAATGTCATTTAAACCTTGCCTTTCAAGGATATTTTCACTGTATATGAACTTTTTGTCAACAGTTTTATTTCTTTCTTTTCTTCTGCTTTTTTTTTTTAAACTTCAGAACTCAAAAAGGTCATTCAATTGATTTTTGGCCTCCACTATTTCTGATGAAAAGTCAACAGAACTTTATTCTCTGCTACCATACATATAACGTCTTTTTTCTCCTGTGGATCTTGTTGAAGCTTATTTTTAAGCTTCTCTGGGGTATGAGTGGAGAGGATATTTCTAGGGTAATGTTTCTCAGCCTTGGTATTATTTACATTTTGGATCAGATAATTTTTTATTGCTGGGGCTGTTGTGTGGGGAAAAAAAAAAAAAAAAGGTTGATTTACAACATCTTTGGCCCACAAGAGACCAGTATCACTTAGCAAGTTGTGACAATCAAAAATGCCCCCTTCATTGCCAAATGTCCACTGGGTGGCAAACCTACATCATTCACCTTCTCTACCATTAAGAACCAGTGCTCTAGGATATGGTCCTTATTACAAATATGTGGTGGTTTTTCTGCTATCTCAGCTGGATGCCCAGAAAGTGTTGTATTAAGTACAAAATGAAGACCCATCCTGACAGTTCCCTGAGCAGACAAAACCATTTAAGCCACACAAGTGAGCCAAATGTATTTCATGAACATACATAAAACTTGGGCGTTAGTGGCAAAGAAGTTAGTGGTGAAGTGCCTGAAATGCAGGAGATGTGGGTTCCATCCCTGGGTTAAGAAGATCCCCTGGAGGACAAAATGGCAACCCACTCCAGCATCCTTGCCCGGGGAATCCCATGCATAGAGGAGCCTGGAGGGCTGTAGTCCATAGGATCACAAAGAATCGGATATGACTGAAGTGAATTATCATGCATACATACAAAATTTAATTTTGATTCGATCTTGTAAATGACTTGGATAATTACAAAAGAAATTTAAGTCATCTTCCTGAAAATGCTATAAGATAGTCATTTGTAACCAAAATCCCCATTGTAATAATCAACCTGGAAATCCCCCTTATATAATCAATCATTGTGAAAGTTAATCAACTTCTTCATTTTCACTTTATAAGCCATCTTTTAACTTCATGTGCTGAACTTCTTATTAGTTTTAAATGCAAAGACTCCTAGTTCACAAATTGTTCTTACATGTACAATAAACTCATACTAAATGTTACTTATTGATTTGGTGGTTTTAATTCTGCTGTCTTGGGATATGGGGTGAATGTTAATTAGTTATGATAATTCTGGTTGGGCCACAACTCAAATCTTTCCATTTTCTGTTCTTTTTTTAAAAATTAATTTGTTTATCTTAATTGGAGGCTAATTACTTTACAATATTGTAGTGGTTTTTGCCATACATTGACATGAATCAGTCATGGGTATACATGTGCTCCCTATACTGAAATCCCTCCCACCTCCCTCCACATCCCATCCATCATGGTCATCCCAGTGCACCAGCCCTGAGCACCCTGTCTCATGCATCGAACCTGAACAGGTGATCTATTTCACTTATGGTAATATACATGTTTCAATGCTCTTCTCTTAAATCATCCCACCCTTGCCTTCTCCCACAGAGTCCAAAAGTCTGTTCTCTCCATCTGTGTCTCTTCTACTGTGTGGCATATAGACATCATTATCATCTTTCTAAATTCCACATATATGCATTAATATACTGTATTCGTGTTTTTCTTTCTGACTTACTTCACTCTGTATAATAGGCTCCAGTTTCATCCACCTCATTAGAACTGATTCAAATGCATTCTTTTTAATAGCTGAGTAATATTCCATTGTCTGTATGTACCATAGCTTTCTTATCTATTCATCTGCCAATGGGCATTTAGGTTGCTTCCATGTCCAAGCTATTGTAAACAGTGCTGCAATGAACATTGGGGTACACATGTTCTTGGCAATACAAAGTCTAGTTTAAAAACTGTCTGTTGCCACTTTCTAGAAAGCCTCAATTCATCTTACTCTGAAAGTACAGCATGCCTCTCAGTCATGTCCTTGCAACAAGCCCCTTCATGTGCTTCTCAAGCCCTCCCTTTTTGTAATTCCTCCTCTGATGTTCCATCTCAGAGGTCTTCATTACCTCATCAATGCAACAGAACCACTGTGCTCTATTCAAACCCTAGTTTTCTGCAGTGTGGTCAGGAAATTGACTCATGTCAGCAAGGTGGGCATTTATGCAAAGTTGACTTTGTAAACTTCCCTATTCTCAGAGTCATAGTGTTACTTTTATTGTTGACCTGCAAATAATTTCACTTTACACTGTGTCCATTTTAAAATTGTTTACTGCAGGAGAACTAGTCTGGCTCCAGGTACTGAATCATTTCCAGATGTATATTTAGGTTATTTAGATTTCTTAAGTATTTATTAACATTTTCTTCATATCAGAATATGATTTAGTTGTTCTTTCTTTTGCATTTTCAATTGAAAATGCAAAAAATATTAAGATTCATCATATTTGTTTAATTTTTATCATTAGCAACTTGATTATTAGTGATTATCCATTTCTGGATCTTCTCTCTTTAATTTGTATGATTGGCTTCAAAGGAAACTTTGCATCTTTCCAATTATTTTATATCAAAGGCTCTTCCTTTTCCTCCAATTCTTTCCAGTCCTTGATGCCAAAAGCCCTCCAGCTGTTGCATAGTACAAGGATTTTCTTTTCTAATTTCTCATTTATCTATCCTACAGACAAGATAATAGGAAAGGAAGAGTTCTTATTTTTTCCTACTCTCATTTCTCAAAAGAAACAGGAAAAACATTCCTTGGACCCACTAAGATAAAACCTCAAATATTTTTATTCCCACCATAAGACAGTATTTTCTCACTGTAGCCTCTAGTCAGAAGTGAAAAAAAAAATTACATACTTGTTTGAATTTTGCCCTGTTTCTACAGAAAATGTCTGTTGCTAATTAAATATTCTTTATTAAATTATCCAGCAACAATTCAGCTACAGTTTTCCTTAGACCTTTCAATTTTACTAATATTTTGATGTAAATCTAAAAGTTGAAATAATTTTTTGAAGAAAGAACAAGTTTACCTTATTATTAAACTGTCCAAATCAGTATCTACTGAAAGCCTATTACTCTAAGTAAGATACTTATTTGGTTTCTTAAAGGGAAAGCAAGAAGGAGAATAAGTAATTTAGGAAGAAATAACAAGTGGAAAGAAGAAAGTGTTGAATGTGGAAAGTGAAAGTCGCTCAGTGGTGTCCGACTCTTTGTGACCCCATGGACTATACAGTCATTGGAATTCTTCAGGCCAGAATACTAGAGTGGGTAGCCTTTCCCTTCTCCATGGGATCTTCCCAACCCAAGGATTGAACCCAGGTCTCCCGCATTGCAGGTGGATTCTTTACCAGCTGAGCCACCAGGGAAGCCCAAGAATACTGGGCTGGGTAAACTGCAGAGTGAATATTATAAACTGAATGTGTGTTATGGCATGGAATGTTTTATATTAGGAAAGAGGTACACAGGCTTAGTGGACAGATTAGAATGTAGGGAAAAGAGAAAGGGCACTATTAAAAGCTATTTGAAATTTAAATTTCATTATAATTTCTTGTAATTTATGTTNGCTGGGTAAACTGCAGAGTGAATATTATAAACTGAATGTGTGTTATGGCATGGAATGTTTTATATTAGGAAAGAGGTACACAGGCTTAGTGGACAGATTAGAATGTAGGGAAAAGAGAAAGGGCACTATTAAAAGCTATTTGAAATTTAAATTTCATTATAATTTCTTGTAATTTATGTTTTTTTTGTGTGTGTGCTCACTCAGTTGTATTTGACTCTTTGCAACCCCTTGTACTGTAACCCACCAGGGTCCTGTGTCCATGGGCTTTTCCAGGCAAGAATACTGGAGTGGATTGCCATTTCTTTCTCCAGGGGATCTTCTCACCCAAGGATTGAACCTGCATCTCTGTGTCTCCTGCACTAGCAGGGGGATTCCTTACCAATGCATTACCTGGAAAGCCCTTCATATTGAACATGACCTATAGACAAATTTTGTAAAGGTTTCTGCCATATGAATAAATGATATCCTATTTCATTATTCAGTTGGGATCATCTGAGCAGATTTCTGAAAAGGATCAATGCATCTGTGCCTTTATTGCTCTCTTATTCACAACTTCTTTTGCTGGTCTCTTGGTTTTTACATCTTTAACCCTTTTTTGTTTCTATCACCATTAATATAGATCTTTCTCAACAATTTATGCTGTTTCTCAGCTAAAGTTTTGTACTTCTTCCTTCCTTCCTTTTTCCTCTCTTTCTCCTTTGACAAAAAACAAAGACTCACTTGAACCAGCTCAGACAAGTGGTTTTTATATGGGTACATGCTGTAACCTCACAGAAACCCACAAACACACCAAAATACATCCAGACCTCTTATGGAGTGCAACTGGGAATTTGAAAGCCATCAAGAATTCAGACTTCTATTTATCATGGGCCAGAATTTCTTTCAGTCTCTATCTTTTTGTTCTTATCCAAGAGATGTGTATAAGAGACAGCCCATGGACTATACAGTCATTGGAATTCTTCAGGCCAGAATACTAGAGTG
>SJYA01009855.1:0-14322 GCA_006410615.1 Neotragus moschatus
TCCGGGAGATGGTGATGGACAGGGAGGCCTGGTGTGCTGTGATTCATGGGGTCGCAAAGAGTTGGACAGGACTGAGCAACTGAACTGAACTGAAGACACACAGTTAGTTTTTACATGTCACTGATATAATTCTGGCCCTTTCCTTCCTGTACTATCATGCTGTTCTGCCATATTATCATTGATTGCTGGCATGGTCACCAATCATGAAACATACTGGGAATTCTTTACGCTTTGAGGGTTCATGTGTGGGGATGCTAGATAAGACTCAATAGTTGACAATGTGTATGTCACTTCAAGTTTGAGTCTTTTTTTTTTTTTAATGCTGGTTAGAATATACAGGCAGCTAATAGTAAACCTGTAACCTACACTCCTTTTTGATCACATAGTAATTTCAGTTGGGTGAACTATGTGCTTAAGAATGGAGAAGGCAGTTGCACCCCACTCCAGTACTCTTGCCTGGAAACTCCCATGGACAGAGGAGCCTGATGGGCTGCAGTTCATGGGATCGCTGAGGTTTGGGCACGACTGAGCGACTTTCACTTTCACTTTTCACTCTCATGCATTGGAGAAGGAAATGGCAACCCACTCCAGTGTTCTTGCCTGGAGAATCCCAGGGAAGGAGGAGCCTAATAGGCTGCCGTCTACGGGGTCGCACAGAGTCGGACACGACTGAAGTGACTTAGCAGCAGCAGCAGCAGTTTTTAAGAATTTTTTCCCCCAAGAGTTGTGTTTGTGATTGAGCTTATTAAGTCTAAACCCTTCATATTAAATAAATGAGAAGTAAAGGAAGTAGTCACAAAACATAATCCTGGGGATTTTCTTGTTTCATCCATGTGCTGAGTTTCCACTGATTGTTCTAAGCATGGGGCTTGGAAACAGAGATGTAAGCCTTGTCACTGACCTTTCAAAAGAAAATAATTCTACTGTGACTATTTTCAAATGAAATTTGAAGAAAGGGAGGAGAATCTTCAGCCTCTTGAAATAATGGCTCCCTTCATTCTGTTCAGTTCAGTTCAGTCACTCAGTCGTGTCTGAGTCTTTGCGACCCCATGGACTGCAGCACACCAGGCTTCCCTATTCATCCTGTTGGTCCACCTCAAAGCAAGAGCTTCTACACGAGGCAGAGAGAACCAAGGCGTCACCTCTGTGCACCTTATTGTTGTTGTTATTTGTTCTCTTAATCCTATGGAAGCCTTGCAGGTTAGATATATGGAAAAACTCCTGATATGAATTCTTCAAAAATAAATAATGCAAAGTGAGCACAAGGTCCTTCAGTAGTGCTTGATAGTTCTCTTGATTTTTGATTTTTCTGTTTACATCTTGCCAAGAAACAACAACAGCAACAAAAACTCCAGCAGGTCAATATCATGTGTGCTCTTGCTGATATCATGTGTGCTTTTTGTTGTTATAGTATTTATGTATATGTCTACGGACATTACTAGGAGACCTCTAATAATGGCGAAATTTAGCCTCTGTGTGAGGTTCCTGTCTTTTCCTGGGATCCGGAGCTGATCTAGGTGGATTTATTGCTCCTGAGACGGTCTTGCTTTGTTTTCTTTTGTTCTTATCATCTTCCAGATTGAACCCTGATCATAGGAGTGAAAGTTCAGTCCAGCAATTTGTCCTTTTTCATTCAGTGCCCCCTGTCCTGTCTCTTCTTCCTCAGTGTCTCTCTCTGCCTCAGCCCATTGCATGTTTTTTCCTGGAAGTAAACAGGAGATGTTACAGATATTAACACTGTGCTCCAGTGCCATGCTTTTGGGTGTGCTCTCTGTGCATTTCCCTGGCAGTCATAAATTAATTAAAAGTAGACAGGAACCACAGGAAAAGAAAGTTCTCCCTTCTTCTCCCCACAGCCCTCCCTCCCCCCACCAGCCCTTTCTTTTTCTACGGGTAAATAGCTAGTTCCTTTGTTCCTGGCCACACTATTTCATTTCTGCCATCATTGTCCTCATTGTTCTCTGAAACAGGAGGGGTCTAGGCCAGGAGCAGCAAGGTCTCAGCTAATGACGGGAAGTCTTTAAAGTTTGCGCTGCATTTCATCTTCTCTGTGGGAGTTTTAGGACGTATCCAGTGTTTGATCCCCACCGCGCAACTTTGCTTCTAGTTAATTAACAGATCCCCCATTACACAGTCTCATCTAGAAGCACGTGGGAGGCCTATTGGGAGGTAATTCAAGGCCAATCTGAGTGATGGCAGGAATTAGAGAAATCAGTTGTTTTAGGGCTAATGTTCAGGAAATAAAGATGTCCCATTTTAGAGATCTCATTGGAAATTTTTGATGATTTTTCTTTTTTATTCATGACAACAAGATCAGGGAATTTTTGTCCACATAACCTTCCCGTGACTATTTAGGGCAGTTTGAATTTAGAACTCTATAACTACCTAGAAGAAAATTTTAAAAAAATGGAATAAAAGACAAACAATATTATGAGATGTAGCAATGCTAACAAGAATTTGAGTCTCTTTTTTATTGTTAGTGGTCTTTTTCCTGCCCAGCCTTTTAGCCAGGTCAGAACTGTCCACAGCGAATTTTCCAGGGCATAGGAGGCAGATAGCTGGTTAGGACAGCTTAGTAGTGGCTCATTTTACAGCCAAATCGTACTTTGTTCTTGTGTCACTGCTTTTGTTTCAAGGGTTTCAAAGTGATTTACAAAGAATAAATAATAGCTGTAGTATTAGGAGCCCTCCCCCTTTTAGCCTCTTTCCAGATGAACATCGCCAAATAAAGCTCAATTGCCCAAAGTCAGAAGTAGGCATATGCATGCCAGGAACAGAGCCATCCTGTTTCAGCAACTCTGAGGATCAAGGGAGCCCAGGTTTTGATGGCGCTTGAAAGGAAGAATGCCTTGTTCAATTTCTTACCCTTCTACAGTTTCCTGGGCCCTATGAGCAATGACCCCCTTTATCTAATGAATTAGGAGGTACTCCTGCCTTGCAATTCTCAGTTCGACACTTGGCAATGAGAATCAAGCCGGGGCTATTTAGTGCAGCAGTAAATGGCCCGCCGCATTAGCCCCCTGGCATGCTAAGCTATTAGGTTGTTTTACTGTTGTTAAAGTTACATTTGTTAGGTAGAGTTGCTGCCCTTCCACACAAAACTCAAGCAGCGCCTGCTACTTGCGGAGGCAACACATGCAGGAACCGTGTGCCATCCGGGACCTGACTGGTCAGGCAGCATGCCTGGGGGCACGAAGAAGTATTCTTCTGTCTGAGAAAGCAGGAGCCTGGATTATGGTGATTAAAAGAGAGCAAGAAAAGGGGACAACTGGACAATACTGGTTTTTGCACTTTGCTGGGACTAAATTAATTCCATGGGCTTGATTAACCATTGATTTTTAGCAGTTCTTAAGTGAACCACGAATTGTCACAGTGCCATAGAGAAGGCAGGCCAGAGGTACTGAGGAAGCTGGGGGAGGCCGCCGCACAGAGCAGCAGCCAGTGCCACACACGCTGGAGCTGCGCAGAATCTGAGAAACCATGAGATCTGCACGAAAATGAAGGAGGAATATTCAGGGTGCTTTGGTGGGGTGTGTGTGTGAGAGAGAGAGAGGGAAAGNCAAGGTCTCAGCTAATGACGGGAAGTCTTTAAAGTTTGCGCTGCATTTCATCTTCTCTGTGGGAGTTTTAGGACGTATCCAGTGTTTGATCCCCACCGCGCAACTTTGCTTCTAGTTAATTAACAGATCCCCCATTACACAGTCTCATCTAGAAGCACGTGGGAGGCCTATTGGGAGGTAATTCAAGGCCAATCTGAGTGATGGCAGGAATTAGAGAAATCAGTTGTTTTAGGGCTAATGTTCAGGAAATAAAGATGTCCCATTTTAGAGATCTCATTGGAAATTTTTGATGATTTTTCTTTTTTATTCATGACAACAAGATCAGGGAATTTTTGTCCACATAACCTTCCCGTGACTATTTAGGGCAGTTTGAATTTAGAACTCTATAACTACCTAGAAGAAAATTTTAAAAAAATGGAATAAAAGACAAACAATATTATGAGATGTAGCAATGCTAACAAGAATTTGAGTCTCTTTTTTATTGTTAGTGGTCTTTTTCCTGCCCAGCCTTTTAGCCAGGTCAGAACTGTCCACAGCGAATTTTCCAGGGCATAGGAGGCAGATAGCTGGTTAGGACAGCTTAGTAGTGGCTCATTTTACAGCCAAATCGTACTTTGTTCTTGTGTCACTGCTTTTGTTTCAAGGGTTTCAAAGTGATTTACAAAGAATAAATAATAGCTGTAGTATTAGGAGCCCTCCCCCTTTTAGCCTCTTTCCAGATGAACATCGCCAAATAAAGCTCAATTGCCCAAAGTCAGAAGTAGGCATATGCATGCCAGGAACAGAGCCATCCTGTTTCAGCAACTCTGAGGATCAAGGGAGCCCAGGTTTTGATGGCGCTTGAAAGGAAGAATGCCTTGTTCAATTTCTTACCCTTCTACAGTTTCCTGGGCCCTATGAGCAATGACCCCCTTTATCTAATGAATTAGGAGGTACTCCTGCCTTGCAATTCTCAGTTCGACACTTGGCAATGAGAATCAAGCCGGGGCTATTTAGTGCAGCAGTAAATGGCCCGCCGCATTAGCCCCCTGGCATGCTAAGCTATTAGGTTGTTTTACTGTTGTTAAAGTTACATTTGTTAGGTAGAGTTGCTGCCCTTCCACACAAAACTCAAGCAGCGCCTGCTACTTGCGGAGGCAACACATGCAGGAACCGTGTGCCATCCGGGACCTGACTGGTCAGGCAGCATGCCTGGGGGCACGAAGAAGTATTCTTCTGTCTGAGAAAGCAGGAGCCTGGATTATGGTGATTAAAAGAGAGCAAGAAAAGGGGACAACTGGACAATACTGGTTTTTGCACTTTGCTGGGACTAAATTAATTCCATGGGCTTGATTAACCATTGATTTTTAGCAGTTCTTAAGTGAACCACGAATTGTCACAGTGCCATAGAGAAGGCAGGCCAGAGGTACTGAGGAAGCTGGGGGAGGCCGCCGCACAGAGCAGCAGCCAGTGCCACACACGCTGGAGCTGCGCAGAATCTGAGAAACCATGAGATCTGCACGAAAATGAAGGAGGAATATTCAGGGTGCTTTGGTGGGGTGTGTGTGTGAGAGAGAGAGAGGGAAAGAGAGAGAATATTTCTGCAAAGAAAGGAAAATGCCAGTACTATATAGCTCTACGCAGCCAGCTTGCAGGGTTGAGTTGGCATTTGGCAACTTGGTAGCGGCTGCCAGTGTGTGTGTGGTGGGAGAAGAGGGAATAGACAACAAGAAAAACACATAGAGCTTCAAAAAAGATGTAAAATGATTCACTTCATGCCATATGGACAAAAATGTTGTCACAAAAATAAGGCCAAAAAATAGTGCCAGGTTAGACTTTTAGTTCAAAAACATATGTATAATCATCCCCATGAACATGAATTTTAATTAGTATTTTGATAGAGAGAAACCAGATATTTTTTTAACCTGCTCTGTTCTTGTTTTCTGTTCCTCTCCCAGTTTTAGCCTCCATTAAACATTCATATACTGTATGTTTTGTGTCTGTATGAGGAAAATGCCTTATCCCTGGATTGGTGGGAATGCAAACATCTTGGTTTTCTGTGGCATACAAAATATCTTCCCAGTGGCGCTTGCAAGCAGACACTTATCACAGGGAAATCTAGAGCGCTCTCTGAGCCCTGGGTACACCGGGAAGGAAGGAAGCCATATGCCTTTTCCCTTTGTCAATGGAGGCATCTGCACCCATTTGGTTCCCCAGATCCGTTCTTCACACCCATCCACATCTCGTCTCTCTGGGATGCCTTTTAAACAAGAAATAAATTCAGTGTATGTACATATCACGAAGTGACAGGGCAGTTCCAGAGAAAAACAGATGAGATGGTGGCTTTAGAACCCTTGAAAAATGTTACCTTATTGATGAATAGACTTAATAAATGTTCACACTTTATTATTAGTTACATCGCCACCTATTCCTAAAAGGGATTGAAGATGACAGTACTCATCGGAAGAGACAGTGCTGAATCATCTTCCCTTAGCAAATTCTTTCCCACCTTAAATGAGGTGCTTCGATTAATGCCCTGCATGTGATAATGAGATGATGATATAACAAAATGCTTATATTAGCCGTGATCTTGCTGCTTAAGGAGCCATTGACACCCCAGGTTTTTTTCTCCCTAAAGGAAGACAGGGGAGTCAGATACTTGAATTAAAAAGGATGCAAGTGAATAACAAAATCTGGTATTAAAAATCAAATCTTGTTGCAAAAGATTTAACCTGTTTCATCATCTTTATTAAAATCCCTGGGCTTTCCTCCGAACATTAGCTGTACTTCATTCTACTCCATTCTACCAGGGGCTTTCCTGGTGGTTCAGATGGTAAACAATCTGCCTGCAATGCAGGAGACCTGGGTTCGATCCCTGGGGGGGGAAGATCCCCTGGAGAAGGAAATGGATACCTACTCCAGTATTCTTGCGTGGAAAATTCCTTGGACAGAGGAGCCTGGCGGGCTACAGTCCATGGTGTTGCAAAGAGTTGAACACGGCTAAGCGGCTTTCACTTCACTTCATTCTACTTGAAGGGCAAAGGTAAAATCAGCAGCAGTCTTAGGAAAGGTACATTTTACCGTCCTCTGGGTTCTCTCTGGGATTTCTCAGACTTTTGTTTTTTTGGCAAGCACTAACACAACCATTCTTTTTTTCTTCTCTTCTTCCTCTTCTCCTCTGAGGAATCTTTGGTCCCTCCAGCAAGTGTGTGATGCCTCAAAGGCACTTGTTGAGTACATCTTCTTGCTGCTGAAGTTTTCTCTGGACTTATTGTCTAGCTTCTACTCTTCCTCAAAGCCATTAGTCATCATTCCTTTAATGGTTACAACAACAGCGGGGAATGGGACCACTGTGACCTCAAGCCACAAACTGAGATTCATGTCCATTCATTACATCAGGGCTGCAGCAAAGACACCTGAGCATTATTTATGCTGCTGCTGCTAAGTCGCTTCAGTCGTGTCTGACTCTGTGCGACCCCATAGGCGGCAGCCCACCAGGCTCCCCCATCCCTGAGATTCTCCAGGCAAGAACACTGGAGTGGGTTGCCATTTCCCTCTCCAGTGCAGGAAAGTGAAAAGTGAAAGTGAAGTTGCTCAGTCGTGTCTGACCGTCAGCGACCCTATGGACTGCAGCCTACCAGGCTCCTCCACCCATGGGATTTTCTAGGCAAGAGTACTGGAGTTGGGGTGCCATTGCCTTCTCCAGCATTATTTATAGGCTGCCTGATTTTTGCAAGAGTGGAACAAAGTTATTGCTAAACACATATGCCTGCCTTCAGAACAATAACTCAGGCTTATATTTCCTTGAGATTGCTTCCAAGCTTTAATGTCAGACTTTTGTTGGGTCCAGTAGATTTAATAATTCATTCACTCATTCATTTATTCATTCATTCAATGACTACTTTCAAGCTCCTAAGGTTCTAAATGTAAGGAAAGTTAAGGGTTGCTCCTTGCTACCTAGATGTTTGTACAAAAGAGAATGTTTTCTGGTTCTTATGTTTTTAGGGTTTCTAGTGGGTTAGATTGCTTTAGCATATCAAGAAAGTCTTGTGAAACAGAGAAAAATTTAGAAAACTTCTAAAATTCATTTTCTGTCCCTTCATATAAACCAAAACTATTTCATGGTTGTTTTACTCATGAATATCTATATTCAAGACTAGGAATAAATTTGAGCTCCAGTAAAAGCATCAAAGTTAATTCAGGCTTCCTAACTGTACTCCTCTCCCATGCCAGAAATGTGATATCAGTTGACACCAGCTCAAGTAGATCAAGGCAACCTCCGGACCCACCAGTGGTTTCTTAAGAATTACATGAGGAGTTAACAAGATTATTTCAGTTTGTTAATTGTAACATTATTTGCAATTCCAAATATTGGAAATAACCTAAATCCCCATTCATAAAAGACCTGTTGAATAAATTAAAGAATGTCCATGCAAGTAGCACGCAATTCTAAAAAATAAGGTGGAAGGTTTCTATGCATGAACATGGAGACATTTCTAAAATACATTTAGATAAAAATTTTTTGAAACTTCAAAGTTAGAGACAATATTCTATTTTTTGCATTAGAAAGAAGGGCAAATAAGAATAAATACATATATTAGCTTATTTTTACAAAAAGAAATATGGGAAGAATAAGCCAGAATTAATGAAAATAACTGCATATAATGTGCTGAAGAGAATAAATAGAAGTGGTAGAGATGGAAATAAGTCTCCTAAGATCTTCCCAGGTGGCGCTAGTGATAAAGAACTGCCTGCCAATGCAGGAGACTCAGAAGACTCTGGTTCAATCCCTAGGACCTGAAGATCGTTGGTCAGGAAGGTCCCCTGGAGGAGAAAATGGGAACCCATTCCAGTATTCTTGCCTGGAATACTAGAGGAACCCAGTGGGCTACAGTCCATGGGGCTGCAAAAAGTCGGACATGACTGAGTGTGCTCACACACACATACACATTCACACATGGGAGTTACCTGTATATATAGTTTTGGCTATGCAAATATCATATATATTTAAGAAATAAAATTTCATCAACAAGCATGGAAAAATACGTATGATATTACTTACTAACATTGATGGAAAGCTGAATGATGGTCATTGTTGATGATACTTTGGACCGTTACTCTACTAGAGGACAAAGAGAAAGTGAAGGGGGAAGTGCTTAAGAGATTAATACCTACTGAATGATAAATATTACTGCTACTTTCCTATTTCATCTTCACATTTTATTTATCTTTAATTTCTACAACTAATATGGATACATTTTCCCTCTCTCATATTACTCCTTTTGTCAAGAGAGGAGAATAAGTGAAAATATGATTATGTTCTTTGCAGCTGAGTGTGGATAAACTCTATATAGTCAGTAAAACCAAGAGTCAGAAAAAGTGAGATCTGACTGTGGCTCAAATCATGAGTTCCTTATTGAAAAATTCAGGCTTAAATTGAAGAAAGTAGAGAAAACCCATAGGCCGTTCAGGTATGACCTAAGTCAAATCCCTTATGATTACACAATGGAGGTGATGAATTGATTCAACAGATTAGGTCTGGTAGAGAGAGTGACTGAAGAACTATGGGCAGAATTTCATAACGTTGTACAGGAGGTAGTGACCAAAATCACCCCAAAGAGAAAGAAATGCTAAAAGGCAAAGTGACTGATTATCTGAGGAGGCTTTACAAATAACTAAGGAAAGAAGAGAAGCAAAAAGCAAGGGAGAGAGGGAAAAATATACCCAACTGAATGCAGAGTTCCATAGAATAACAAGTAGAGATAAGAAGGCCTTCTTAAATGAACAATGAAAAGAAATAGAGGAAAACAGTAGAATGGGATATGCTAGAGATCTCGTCAAGAAAATTGGAGATATCAAGGGAACATTTCTTGAAAGGACAGGCATGATAAAGGGCAGAAGTGGTAAGGACAGAAACAAGAGATTAAGAAAAAGTAGCTGCTGTCTATGGGGTCGCACAGAGTCGGACACGACTGAAGCGACTTAGCAGCAGCAGCAGCAGCAGCGGCAAGAATACACAGAAGAACTGTAACAAAAAGGTCTTAATGACCTGGACAACTCAATGGTGTGGTCACTCACCTAGAGCTAGACATCCTGGAGTGTGTAGTTAAGTGGGCCTTAGGAAACATTAATTTTTCCATCTGAAGCTAAGAGCCAACTCATAGGAAAATATCTTGATGCTAGAAAAGATTGAAGGCAAAAGGAGAAGAGGTTGGCAGAGGATGAGATGGTTAGAATGCATCACCGACTCAACGGACATGAATTTCAGTAAACTTGGTGAGAGTGGAGGACAGAGGAGCCTGGTATGCTGCAGTCCATTATGTTGCAAAGAGTTGGACAGACTTAATGACTAAGCAAAAATAGTTTTATCAACCTTGGCAATAATCTGAATCAGTGATGTGATTTCATATCATGTACTCTGGGACAAGGTCAGGTACAGAATCAGTGCATATATTTTGCCACTGTCTAAGTCATTGTGACTGTTAACAATGTAACACATTATTGAAAGTATTACTTGATTCCTGAGTCGTATTGTTTTTTCTTTTTAATTTGTACTTAAAGCACAAACAATGCCAGTAATATACCATTTTCTACTAATACATGAGTAGCTCCCTAGGAGTGCAGCATGCTTTACAAGTTAATCCTTTAGGAGTCAATAAAGTGGAAATTATTAAAATTATTTTGAGAAAGTTAAATATGCCTATGGAAGGGAAGAAGAAAAAATATCTGATTGTTTCTTATTTATTCAACCAGTTGGTTTTCCAGGGGTTCAAAGTATTAAAGAAAGTTTTAAAAATTTGCTAGCATCTGCCCTGGATGATTTGATTCTGCATGTTCATGTGGGCTATTTTGTAAACAAAGATATGAAGATGTGTATCATTTTAAAATTGGTTTTTATTGGGCCTATTTTAGGCAATGGATCTTTAAAAAATTCCTTACCCTCGCTTTGATTTTGGCAATGGGTAGGTATAGCTATAGTTTCTCCTTATCAACTCTTGATCCTCATGTTACTCCTCATCTGAGGGAAGCAAAGGAAGAAGGGTTCTGTATGAAAAATCTTGAAGTTCACTTTCTTTATCTGTAATATTTGTGTTCAGTGTAATAAAGTTTTATGAGTACCTACTGTGTGTCTTGCATAATTCATTAAGGACTTGAGTCATTTTTTAAAAAATCTAATGACTTTCTGTTTATAAAGGTAAAATTTCATAGAATTTCACACAGTATAAGCAGACCAAGGATTAAATACACATAGTGGATGAAAAGCTGGATGATAATAGAATGATGTATAGAGTGAGCACCCTGTATGTTTCCAATAAGAATGAAAGGAATTTAGGAAGCCTAAGGAGACTCTGGGAGGGTAAGGTTTTAGTTATAAGTCAGTGATCACGTTATTAAAGAAAGTCGTAGCATTGTACTTATCAGTGCTTTTCATCAAGCAGTGACATCGTGAAAAAAATAATGAAGTGGAAAAGTCAGTTCCCCGTATCAAAAGATCTGAAATATAAGTGCTCTCAGCCAAAGAAGGCAAGATCTGGAATTTTTTAAAAAATGTGGATATATAGAATAAATATGCAACCCTCCTGATAATGTTGGCTGATGAAATGAAATTCACCAACTGTAATTCTGGCACAGATACACATAGTGCTGCATGCACACACGCACACACACACGCACACACACACACACAAACACCCTCTGCATATCCTTAATCATTTGCTATCTTATTTACATTTCATTTACTAGAGTAAATTCTATCATTTGAACTTTTAAAAAATATATTTCAATATTACTTAAGGAAAAATAAGAAATAATGTGATTGGCTTTCAAATAGCTTATTACCATTCAAATACGCTCAAGCTAAATTATATTAGGGGAAAAAAAAGGAAGAAACCCTGTTTCAGCTTCCAAAACATTCTAAATGGAGACTTAGCTCTAAGTAATCAAAATTGCTTTCGTTGTGCAGAGCGGCATTAAAAGCCTTGTCCACTAATTGAGTGAAGCGGCAATACTGGCGCAGTCTTGTCCCCTCATTAGATGATCTTGCAGGCACTGTTTGTCATCCTGGGTTGCTGGGCTCAATCTAACAGTACTGCTGGCTCAAATTAATGGTAATTCATTATGACACACTATGTCCTTCCCCTCAAACAACAATGTGAAGCCTGTAGGGCATCTGTCTGCCACTAGTACTTATTTATCATGTTCCTTCCCACTTCAGTTCGAGCAACCACCTTTGTATGAACCTTCTGACTTCTTTAGCTAACTGGTGATTGGAGATGGAACTTGACTGAAGAATTGCATTCAATTCCCCTCCACTAACGTTGTTGGGAATAAGGGAGTGTCTAACAATAGGCTGGGAAATGATGCTGTGTTCTGAAGGAAGCATACATTTGTACCTGTGTGTATAGAGACTTCTGTTGGAATACAAATACCTCCCCTGTAACAAATCACAGGGAATATTGATAGAAAATATTGAAGCAGAATGTTCATAAGTGTGGTATAAATCCAAAGAGAATGAAATTGTTCTGACTATATGGGTTTGGTGATTTAACACATTTAGAAAGAATCTTCAGATTTATGTGATGAACATTGCTGTTCAAAATGCTGCTTTTCTACTTTGGCAAGCAAGCAGGATGCTCCTCCTAGGGATGGAGTTCTAGTGGTGATGCAGTTGGACACTTCCTCCCAGCAACTCCAAATTGTATGTTTGCATCTATCAGTTATTGTGTTGATTCAGATCATTTGTTCTGTCTATGGAAGAATGACTCAACTCTACCGGTAAAGAGGAGCTGAACAGTGTTTGAACACAGCTTTTCTCTGAAATCCTTAAATGGCCCATGAATGTAGTAAAGGTTGCATGTATTGACTAGCTGACTCCATAGGTTGGAATTGGTGGCTCATAGTCCATATGGGGTACAGGAGAGTTGTGGCACTCACTGTTTTCCCAAGGCAGTGTCTAATCTCACTGTGGGGCACCTACTCCAAGCAATGTGGGCCTGGTGGGATTCTAACAGCATTAAAAGCCTGCCTGCTCACACACCATTTATTGTTCTAAATCCCACAATTAAATTTATTCCTTTGGGCCATATATATATATATAAAAAAACAATTTTCTTGATTTAATCAAATTGTTTAGTTAATAGACTACTATTAATTAGTAACCATTTATTAATTTATTTATATAATGTTTATTTCTGTTAACTCTATTCCTTCATAAAATACACTTTGTAAAATGTAAAACAAAATCCATCAGTTCAGGACTGCTCATTATTTCATTTCCCAAAATTCTTTGCATAAAATATAGATATATCTGCTTTTACATAGCAGTTTTTTGCTTTTCTTGACTGAATGCCTGCTTTCTTCACCAGACCAATTCCATCTACAGTGTCTTCATAATTTTAGTGAATAACAGAACTCACACCCATATCCAATCCATTTGCAAATCCTGTCTCTAAAAAAACATGTATTCTTATTTACCACTGTCGCTTTAGCTCAAGAGGACATAAAATATTGCCTGGAATATTAAAACAGACTCTCCACTGCCATGGTCTGTTCTTAAGAGAGCTTTGGAAATAAGTGGGGTCATTTTTAGTTGCCAGAATTTCTGGGGATTACCACTGGCAATAGGTGAGCTGAGCTCAGAGATGCTAAATGACATGCTGTGTGCTTGAGGCAGGGCAGAGGGGAGCTGGCCACCCAAAATGCCAGTAGCAACTCTGTTGAGAGATACTGAGTCCATTAGAAACTTTAGCCATAGAATATCCTACTTCTATTCCAACCCCTCCAAAGACTGCTGTTTTCTCTAAGAATAAAAGCTAATATCTTTCCAATGGCGTATAGGCCTGACGCAGTCTGTCCTTTCCCCTGCCTGACCTCATTTCTTAATACTCATCCATCACTCATGGCCCTGCAACCACTCTGAATACAGTCATGCCAGCGTGCTTTTCCTGTTGACTGGAAGTTCCTTTTCTGATACGTGCCTCTCACTCCCTCATCTCTGTATTCAAGTGTCCTCTTCTCAGTTACTCTGCTTAAAACTGTGAATCCTCTCAGATTCTACCCACAGCTGTTTGTCTCCAGAGTACTTGTCAGAATCTAATATTTTTTGTTACATTCTTGTCTATCTTCCCTCACCGGGCTATGAGCTGCATAAGCAATTCTTGTCTGTTTTGTTCCATGCTACTATGACATTGCTTAGAATAATGTTTGGCATGTAATAGGTGCTCAATAAATAGTTTTTGAATGCATAAATTGAAAATCATAACAACCTTGAGCAGTATTGCATTAAAGAAGTGGACATTTAAAAGCTGAGATGTCGGGGACTTCTCTGGTGATCCAGTGGTTGATAATCTGAGTTTCCAATGCATGGGGCACAGGTCTGATTCCTGGTTGGGGAAACTAAAGATTTCACATGTACTGATGCCATCAATGGCACCCCACCCCAGTACTCTTGCCTGGAAAATCCAATGGATGGAGAAGCCTGGAAGGCTGCAGTCCATGAGGTCACTGAGAGTTGGACACAACTGAGCGACTTCACTTTCACTTCTCACTTTCATACATTGGAGAAGGAAATGGCTACCCATTCCAGTGTTCTTGCCTGGAGAATCCCAAGGATGAGGGAGCCTGGTGGCTGCTGTCTATGGGGTCGCACAGAGTCGAACACGACTGAAGTGACTTAGCAGCAGCAGCAGCAGCAGCAGCAGCAGGTGCCATCAAGCATAATTAAAGTAAAAAACTAAAAAAAAAAAATGAGAGGCTATTTGATTTGGCAAGAGACATATAGCTT
>SJYA01009856.1:0-14020 GCA_006410615.1 Neotragus moschatus
CAGAAAAACAAAATTTAACAAACAAAGGAACACACTGTCCAGATTTTAAACTTTAGGAACTAGGTAACATGGAGATGCCACAGTTATATTTGAAATGTGCTTTATAATGAATTTTTTTCGTTTGTTACTAGCAAAATCAACTACAGGTTAGTATATTTTCCCCTGTATAAAAAAGATAAAGCTGGATGAATATCTTATTGTAACTTGAACTTTTTTATTCTTTTAGTTTGTGAAATCTCAATGATCTATAATGAGTAAGAGCATAGGGAATTAGTTTTCTAAAAGTTTTATTATTTGCACTGAGGTCCATGGCACCCCACTCCAGTACTCTTGCCTGGAAAATCCCATGGACAGGGGAGCCTNAATATCTTATTGTAACTTGAACTTTTTTATTCTTTTAGTTTGTGAAATCTCAATGATCTATAATGAGTAAGAGCATAGGGAATTAGTTTTCTAAAAGTTTTATTATTTGCACTGAGGTCCATGGCACCCCACTCCAGTACTCTTGCCTGGAAAATCCCATGGACAGGGGAGCCTGGTGGGCTGCAGTCCATGGGGTCGCTAAGAGTTGGACACGACTGAGCAACTTCACTTTCACTTTTCACTTTCATGCATTGGAGAAGGCAATGGCAACCCACTCCAGTGTTCTTGCCTGGAGAATCACAGGGACGGGGGAGCCTAGTGGGCCGTCATCTATGGGGTCACACAGAATTGGACTAAAGTGACTTAGCAGCAGCAGCAGCAGAGGTCCATGGGAAGCAATCTTTAATGTCCCAATGGATGGTTCTGTGTTATTCCACTATGGGTGTTTGACTTTTTTAGTCACATCAATCCCTTGCTTTTGGAGTCTACTGTGTTTTACTTTTTTTTTTATTCCTTCATCATCCCTTTTATCTACCGTGTTACATCTTCCACAAAAACAGCCATTGTGTTTCAGTTGCATATATATTGTATCGATGGAATTATCTGGAATAAGTTTACTCTACTCTGTCCCTTCACTCACCTCTGCTTGTTTTCCAACATTTTATGTCGGTTGTGATGAATACTGTAGCATTCTACTCTAAACCTCTTTTCAAAGTCTATACACACATAGACTTCTGAGGATATTAACGCTGATAGCTCATAACTCTGCCCTCACTGAGGACTGCCCTTGGTTACAAGGAACCCTATGGCCCAGGAGCTGTCCACAGACAAGAACAGTTTTATACAGAGAAACGAGGCCCACTCTCCATTAGTCAAATAGTTGCAACTATAAAACTTCTGCCAAATCCAAGTGAAGTCGCTCAGTCGTGTCCAACTCTTTGTGACCCAGTGGACTGTAGCCCACCAGGCTCCTCCGTCCATGGGATTCTCCAGGCAAGAATACTGGAGTGGGTTGCCATTTCCTTCTCCAGGGGATCTTCCCAACCCAGAGATCGAACCCGGGTCTCCCGCATTGTAGGCAAATGCCTTAACCTCTGAGCTACCAGGGAAGCTAAATCCAAAATTTTGCATAATAACAACGAAGTTTTCAGTTGCCACTACAATGAAGGTCAGTTTCTGCTATCCAGTCCAGAGTGCTCACTTCCTTATGGTTGTATCTCACAAGACCATTCCTTAATGAAACTTCCTCACATAAAAATTTATCTCAGAATCTGTTTTGAGAAAATCCATCCTAAGAAATCAATTATTGAATTCTCTAGAAGATACTTGGAGAACAAGAATATCAGAGAAAGGAACACTTTACATAGAGGAATTTTGCTCTAAATTTAATATGAAATCATGGTGAATAAAATAAGTTACTTTTGATTTTATCAGTGGTAGTCTTGATACTTAAATGTGAGTCCAAATGCAACACTTATATTGCTCAGCTCCTTTAAATACCAAACTCAAATTCCATATCCTTGAACTTTATGAAAAGGAAAAACCTGACTTTGGTAGAGTAGGCCAACCATGAAGGAAAAGCTGGCCAAGGTTGACTGCCCTAGATCTTCCTAAACCAGGACCCCTTAACAGTTTTGGACTGTTCTTACAGCTCCAAATACATAGAACATAATATTCTTAAAAAAGAAAAGCCAAAAAAGGCAGAAGGGACATTGAATTAGACAAGAGCATCCTCCATAACATTAATGTTTGGTTTTCTAGAAATGTATCATATTCAATGAATGTCTTTGGACCTTACCATAAAAATTAGCGTACTTCTCCATGGGGAAGTAAAGGAGATAAATTATAAACTCCTTTTAGCAGCATTACTGATTACAATATCTATCACACAGGGTTTTACATATAGGTGGGAAAATATATTAGGTAGCATTATGTTTTTTTAATTTACTTATTTCTTAATTGAAGGATGAGGTCTTTACAAAATTTTGTTGTTTTCTTTCAGACCTCAACATGAATCAGCCATCAGTTCAGTTCAGTTCAGTTGAGTCGCTCAGTCGTGTCCAACTATTTGCAACCCCATGAATCGCAGCACGCCAGGCCTCCCTGTCCATCACCAACTCCCGGAGTTCACTCAGACTCATGTCCATCGAGTCAGTGATGATATCTAGCCATCTCATCCTCTGTCTTCCCCTTCTTCTCCTGCCCCTAATCCCTCCCAACATCAGAGTCTTTTCCAATGAATCAGCTCTTCACATGAGGTGGCCAAAGTACTGGAGCTTCAGCTTCAGCATCATTCCTTCCAAAGAAATCCCAGGGCCGATCTCCTTCAGAATGGACTGGTTGGATCTCCTTGCAGCCCATCTCCTTCAGAATGGACTGGTTGGATCTCCTTGCAGCCCAAGGGACTCTCAAGAGTCTTCAACACCACAGTTCAAAAGCATCAATTCTTCAGCACCCTGCATTCTTCACAGTCCAACTCTCATATCCACACATGACCACAGGAAAAAACATAGCCTTGACTAGATGGACCTTAGTCACCAAAGTAATGTCTCTGCTTTTGAATATGCTATCTATGTTGGTCATAACGTTTCTTCCAAGGAGTAAGCATCTTTTAATTTCATGGCTGCAATCACCATCTGCAGTGATTTTGGAGCCCCCCAATATAAAGCCTGACACTGTTTCCACTGTTTCCCCATCTATTTCCCATTAATTGATGGGACTAGATGCCATGATCTTCGTTTTCTGAATGTTGAGCTTTAAGCCAACTTTTTCACTCTCCTCTTTCACTTTCATCAAGAGGCTTTTTAGTTCCTCTTCAATTTCTGCCATAGGTATACACATATCCCTCCACTCTTGAACCTCCCTCCCATCTCCCTCTTCATCCCACCCTCTAGGTTGATACAGAGCCCGTTTGAGTTCCCTGAGACATACAGCAAATTCTTGTTGGCTATCTATTTTTACATATGTTTCCATGTTACTCTCTCTATACATCTCACCCTCTCCTTCCCTTTCCTCATGTCCAGAAGTCTGTTCTCTATGTCTGTTCTCCATTGCTCACTTGCAAATAAATTCTTTGGTGCCATCTTTCTAGATTTCGTATGTGTGCATTAGAAAGTATTTGTTTTTTCTTTCTGACTTGCTTCACTCTGTATAATAGGTTCATTCACCTCACTAGAACTGACTCAAATGTGTTCCTTTTTATGGCTGAGTAATATTCCACTGTGTATATGTGCCACAACTTCTTTCTCTATTCATCTCTCGATGGACATATAGGTTGCTTCCATGTTCTACTTATTGTAAATAGTGCTGCTATGAACAATGGGATACATGTGCCTTTTTCAATTTTGGTTTCCTCAGGGTTTATGCCTAGGAGTGGGATTGCTGGGTCATATGCTGGTTTTATTCCTAGATTTTTAAGGAATCTCCATACCATCTTCCAAAATGGCTCCATCAGTTTACATTCTCACCAACAGTGCAAGAGGATTCCCTTTACTCCAGACTCTCTCCAGCATTTATTGTTAGTAGACTTTTTCATGAGGGCCATTCTGACCAGTCTGAGGTAATATCTCATTGTAGTTGTGATTTGTGTTTCTCTAATAATGAGCAATATTGAGCATTTTTCATGTGTTTGTTAGCCATCTGTGTGTCTTTTTTGGAGAAATGTCTGTTTAGGTCTTTTTCCCATTTTTGGATTGGGTTGTTTTTCTAGTATTGAGTTCTATGAGCTGCTTGTATATTTTAGAAATTAATCCTTTGTCAGCTGCTTCATTTGCTATTATTTTCTCCCATTTTGAGGGTTGGGTTGTCTTCATACCTTGCTTATAGTTTCCTTTGCTGTGCAAAAGCTTTTAAGTTTAATCAGATCCCACTTGTTTACTTTTGTTTTTATTTCCATTACTCTAGGAGGTGGGTCATAGAAGATCTTCCTTTGATTTATGTCATTGAGTGTTCTGCCTATGTTTTCCTCTAGAGTTTTATAGCTTCTTGTCTTATATTTAGGTCTTTAATCCATTTTGAGTTTATCTTTGTATATGTTCTTAAGAAGTGTTCTAATTTCATTCTTTTACATGTAGCTGTCTAGTTTTCCCAGCACCACTTATTGAAGAGGTTGTCTTTGCCCCATTGTATATTCTTGCCTCCTTTGTCAAAAATAAGATATCCATAGGTGCATGGGTTTATTTCTGGGTTTTCTATCTTGTTCCATTGGTCTATATTTCTCTCTTTGTGATGATACAATACTGTCTTGATGACTGTAGCTTTGCAGTACAATCTGAAGTCAGGAAGGTTGATTCCTTCAGCTCCATTCTTCTTTATCAAGACTACTTTAGCTATTTGGGGTCCTCTGGGCTACCATATGATATGTGAAAAATTTTGTTCTTGTTTGGTGAAAAATGCCATTGGTAACTTGATAGAGATTGCGCTGAATCTATAGATTGCCTCTGGTAGTATAGTCAGTTTCACAATATTGATTCCTCCTATCCAGGAACGTGGGATATCTCCCCATCTGTTTATGTGATTTTATTTCTTTCACCAGTGTTTTATAATTTTCTGTATACAGTTCTTTTGTCTCCTTAGGTAAGTTTGTTCCTAGATATTACATTCTTTTTGTTGCAATGATGAATGGAATTGGCTCTTTAATTTCTCTTTCTGATTTTTCACTGTTAGTATGTAAGAATGCAAGTGATATCTGTGTATTTGTTTTGCATCCTGTGACTTTGCTAAATTCACCGACTAGCTCTAGTAATTTTCTGGTAGTATCTTTAGGGTTTTCTATGAATCATATCATGTCATCTGCAAACAGTGAGTGCTTTACTAATTTCCTCTATTCTGATTTGGATTCCTTTTCTTTTCTTCTCTGATTGCTGTAGCTAGAATTTCCAAAACTATGTTGAATAATAGGGGTGAAAGTGGACACCCTTGTCTTGTTCCTGATCTTAGGAGGAATGCTTTCAGTTTTTCACCATTGAGAATAATGTTTGCTATGGGTTTATCATACATGGTCCTTACTATGTTGAGCAGGATCCTTCTTTGTCCATTTTGCAGAGTTTTAATAATAAATAGGTGCTAAATTTTTTCAAAGGCATTTTCTACATCTATTGAGATTATCATATGATTTTATGATGTATCACATTGATTGATTTGCATATATTGAAGAAGCCTTGCATCCCTGGAATAAGCCCATCTTGATCATGGCGTATAAGCTTTTAATATATTATTGAATTCTGTTTGCTGAAATTTTGTTGGGGATTTTTGCATCTATGTTCATCAGTGATATTGGCCTACAGTTTTCTTTTTGTGTGTGTGTTGTCTTTGTCTGGTTTTGTTATCAGGGTGATGATGGCCTCGTAGAATGAGTTTGAAAGTATTCCTTCCTCTGCAATTTTCTGAAAGAGTTTTAGAAGGATAGACATTAGCTCTTCTCTCAATTATTGATAGAATTGACCTGTGAAGTTCATGATCAGGTGGCCATTTTGGCTAGTCTTTCTTTGTAGCTCTACCTGTTCAGGCACTTAGAGAGCTCCCTTGCCTGGGACCCTTCTCTGTTTTTTCACATGTCGGGAACATAGAGGGGTCCCCTGGCTGGGGTCCTACTCTGTAGATCGGTGCATCAGGCACTTGTTGGGCCAGCCTCTCTATTGTTCAGCAGCTAATGCTGGTGTGTGGGGAAAGAGAGGCTATGGTGATGGGTCCAGCCCTTACACATGATTCAGCAGTATCCCTTGCTTCCACGGCTGCCTGGCTTTCCTCCACAGGCAATGCCCTCCACATTCTCCTCCTGCAGGTCCCCTTGGTCCATCTCTCTGCAGTCAACAGCAGCCCCCGCCCTAGGATTGTTCCACAATCCCTGTGCTCCAGCTCCCAGCCCCTGCACCTTCTAGGGGACCTGTGTCCCCGTTCGGGGTATGTATGGCTGAGGTAAGGACTGTCTGATTCTCATTCCATTTAGGCTGCCACGGATCAGCTGTTTCACTCTCTGCCTTAAATGTTTCTCCTCTGACCCAGAAAATTGCCCCACTGTGGGGATCGAATGCCTGCTTCAGTTTCCCCACCTGCCAAGGGCAGGTCCAGTCCTACTAACACTCCTGTTTTTTCCCCTAGTTCCTTTGTCCTACCGAGTTTTGCATGGTTCTATATATTCTTTTCCGGTGGTCATGTAATCCTGTCTGCTGTCAGCTGGTGTTCTGCAAGCACTTCTGTGTCTGAAGGCGTATTCCTGCTGCATCCATGAAGAAAGATGTAGTCCCCATCCACCTACTCCTCTGCCATCTTGTTCTCTAGTAGTATTAATTATCTGAAAGATTTTCAGCTAGACAGCAAACATCTTTAGAAAAGAACCATGACCTTTTACCTGTGTTTCTCACTTTTAGTAGCCTGTGACATATGGTAGGTGTTCAACAAACTGTTTTTTAATACAACGAATGGATACATTTCAGAAATTGATAAAACGTGTTTATCCAAGTAACTGATAACATTTTGGGAAAAAATGTAGAAACCAATCCATTTGAACACTATTGGTTATCTGTTAACCTTTCACAACTCTGTTAATTAACATTCAACTCAATCATCTATGAATTCAGCTAAGTCTCTGTTGTCTTCATAAGACAATTAACACCTTTATAGTTTTGATCCCTGGATCAGGAAGAACCCCTAGAGAAGGAAATGGCAACCCACTCCAGTACTCTTTCCTGGAAAATTCTGTGAGCTACAATCCACGGGGTCGCAAAGAGTTGGACCTGACTAAACGACTTCACTTTCACTTTTCACTTCATCTAATGTACTCCTAAAGTCAAGCTATAGTCTTATATGGATCCATATACATATGGCCATTGGAAATGACCACATAAGTTGTGCACTACATAACTAATGGGAATATCAATTAAAGGGTACCAGTGAAGCTGTTCCATCAGGAAGCCACCTAAAATCTCCCTAAAATGTAGTCTATAGATCTATTTAAAAAATAATTGTTTTATTTCTTCATGTGGTTTGTGATGAATTCATGTGGACTAGTTGCGACCATTGATTTTACCAGAAAGTTACATTTCCTTTTTGAAAACAAAACATGTGTGCTCATCACCAATACTGGAAAATACTGCATGTTTCTCAAAGATTACTACCGTGGTTTTGTGATTTAAATGACAGCATATATTTAAGCATCTTATAATGTAATTCTTCCAGTTCTGTGGACTTAAAACAATTTAAATGATGAACTCTGTGTGTGTGTGTGTGTGTGTGTTGTGTACCACTTTGTAGAAGTCATTGTCAATGGTCTGCTCGTAGTGTCTAAAATCCCCTTACTATATTCATATGCACATGCTGTCAACCCTCAGATCCAGTTCCTGCAGTCTGTCATTAGAATTTTGCCATTAGAGTACTAGGTGTATGTTGGGAAGTACCTGGGAAGTTACATCCACATAGGGTACCTACCCATTAACCAAAGAATGATGGGGCAATGGAATGAATACACCCACTTCCTTACTCCTGAAAAGACAACTCTGAGGTGTAGATTACAATGTCAGCAGAGCTTCCTGGGGATTGAGCACAAGTTATATTAGAAGGGACTTTGCCTGACATATCAACTTCAAAATTAAGTAATTTCATGAATTTTGTCCCTCAGAAAAATAGATATTTTGTAGTCTTATTTCTCATTACCTCAAAATGTGATTTTATTTTGAAATAGGTCATGATTATCTATTTGTAAAAGTAGGAAAGGTAAAATGAGGTCATTCATGTAGGCCTTGATCAAATATGACTGGTGTCCTGATAAGAATAGGAATAAAGAAGGGAGAAACTCACGTGAACATGGGGGCAGGGGCTGAGTTATACAAGAAAGGAAAGTCCAAGAAGGCCAACAAACTACCAGAAGCTAGGAGAAAGGTGTGGGAACAGAAATTCTCTCATAGTTCTCAGAAGAAATCAACTCTGCCAGCACTTTGATCTCAGATGTCTACTATGCAGAACTGTGAGACAATGAATTTTTGTTGTTTAAGCCACTCAGTGTGTGGCGCTTTGTTACAGCAGCCTTTGGAAACTAAGCACTGCTTCACCTGAGGCATTTTCCTATTTCCTCTCCTTTCACTGCGAACACTTTCTAAAAACTTATTTTTATACTACCATCCATCTCAGTGTCTTCTTCTAGAAAATCCTATCTGAGACAACTCTTAACTTGTAACTCAAATTATTCATGTTTGCAAAAGATTATTAGAAAAGCATTGGTAAAAACCAGTTCAACAGAACAAGGCAAAATGATTTGGGAACTAAATATTCAGCCTTCATTTTACCACCCATGAATACCATACTTTTCTCTCTAAGGGATAATTACCTCATTAACTTCTACTCATTCTAATAATAAATTATAGCACTTTGCTCATTAACAACTTATTTCTGGATTTAACTGCTTTAATTCTATTCTTAGACTGTTTTGGTTTCTGTTTGCCTTTACTCAAGTTTTCTGCCATACCTTTCAAATTTGAAAATGTTTGTACATTTGAGCTTATTACAGATTCCCCCAAACTGTCACATAGGATCCGTTTGCTGTTTCCTGCGTTTTTTCTGTATTACAATTATACAGAATTTATTTCAGAGCCTTTCAACACTCTCGATAAATATATACTTTAGAGTTACAGATGGGGCCATGGTTCACATTTATGTTTCTAAGCTATTTTTGAAGTCAAGAGTGTGTCTTTGAATCTACTAAGTAATTCTATCCTCATCATCCTAAATTCTAAATAAGCATGCTGCTGCTAAGTCGCTTCAGTCGTGTCTGACTCTGTGCAACCCCATAGAAGGCAGCCCGCCAGGCTCCACTGACCCTGGGATTCTCCAGGCAAGAACACTGGAGTGGGTTGCCATTTCCTTCTCCAATGCATGAAAGTGAAACGTGAAAGTGAAGTCGCTCAGTAGTGTCCAACTCTTTGCAACACCATGGACTGGAGCCTCCGTCCATGGGATTTTCCAGGCAAGAGTACTGGAGTAGGTTGCCATTGCCTTTTCCAAAATAGGCATAGTCTCTTTAATTGAAACATTTCCATCACACTCACATCCCCAGCCAATTTTCTTCTTTTATTTGAATGAAATCCAGCAATTGCCCATTTGCTTCCTCATGTAAGATGAAAATGCCAACAAGGTAAATAACAAATTTATTACATGCCATCCTTTTAGTAGAATTAGATTTATAACAGATGTTCACAGAGTTTAAGTCCTCCATTATTTCCATACAGATGGTTTTGTGTTAATTTCAAAATCTCTTATGAATTTTTATCCATAATAATCTTTATTTGGTTTGAATATATATCACAAATATTCTTTCAAAGCATATTTATTTGTATTTATGTTGTACTTCTTAACAGCCAGATTTTGAAAGAGGGTTAGTCCACAATGATATTAATTTAGTTTATTTTCTTTATCTTGACCTTTATTTAAAAGCTTTCTACATTGCTTTCTATAACCTGTATAAAAACAAGGCATAAAATCATAAATGCTATCAATATGTCTTCTATTATTCCTTTCTTTTAAGTAATAGTTATCTTGAGCTACCATATGAAAATATTATAGACTGGGTGGCATAAACAACAGAAATTTCTTTTCTCATAGTTTTGATGGCTGGAAGTCTGAGATCTGGGTGCCAGAATGCTCAGGTTCTAGTGAGATCGCTCTTTCTGCCTGGTACATGATCATCTTCTCCTGTGTCCTCAGTATGTTGGGGGCGAGAAAAACTCCCTGGTGCTTCTCCTTATAAGGGTGCTAATCCCATCATAAGATTAGCACCCCATCATAAGAACCCCATGCTCGTTACCTCATCTAAAATTAATCATCTCCCAAAGTTCACAACTCCAAATATCATCATACAGAAGGTTGGGGCTTAAACATACAAGTTTTAGGGGGTCATAAATGTTCAGCCCATAATCCCCACTGCTCTTTTCACACTGCTTTGCTCTGCCAAGTCATGTTAATGTCTATGAAAGCATACCATGATAAACCTAACACTTCTTAATATGTTATATGAACTTCAGACCCATAGACTATATATGTCACTGTACCTGCCTCCTAAAAAACCAGTATGCAGATCAAGAAGCAACAGTTAGAACCAGACATACAACAACAGACTTGTTCAAAATTGGGAAGGGAGTACTTCAAGGCTGTATATTGTCCACCTTATTTAACTTACATGCAGAGTACATCAAGCAAAACGTTAGGCTGTGTGAAGCACAAGCTGAATTCACGATTACCAGAAGAAATATCAGTATCCTCAGATATGCAGATGACACCACCCTTATATCATAAAGCAAAGAGGAACTAAAGAGTCTCTTGATGCAGGTGAAAGAGGAGAGTGGAAAAAAAAGAAAAAAACCTGACTTAAAACTCAACATTCAAAAACTGAGAACATGGCAACTGGTCCCATCACTTAATGGCAAATAGATGGGGAAACAATGGAAACAGTGACAGACTATTTTTTGGGGTTTCAAAATCACTGCAAATGGTGACAGCAGCCATGAAATTCAAAGATGCCTGCTCCTTGGGAAAAAAAGCTATGATAAACCTAGAGAGCATATTAAAAAGCAGAGACATACTTTCCCAACAAAGGTCCATAGAGTCAAAGCTGTGGTTTTTCTAATATTCATTTACAGATGTAAGAGTTGGACCATAAAAAAAAAAAGGCTGAGCACTGAAGTACCGATTCTTTCAGAATGTGGTGTTGGAGAAGACTCTTTCGAGTCCTTTGGAACTGCAAGGAGATCAAACTACTGAATCCTAAAGGAAATCAACCCTGAATATTCACTGGAAGGACTGATGCTGAATCTGAAGTTCCAATACTTTGGCCACCTGATGTGAAGAGTCAGCTCACTGGAAAAGACCCTGATGCTGGGGAAAGATTGAAAGCAGGAGAAGGGGATGACAGAGAATGAAATGGTTGGATGGCATCACCAATGGAAGTGAGTCTGAGGAAGCTCCAGGAGATGGTGAAGGACAGGGAACCCTGGTGTGGTACAGTTCATGGGGTCACAAAGAGTCAGACACAACTGAGCAATTGAACAACAACAATATACACCTCAAGTCAGAATATAATGTAAGCCCTTCTATTGTAACCAGGCAGGACTCGATGGGGCCTTCCCAGGAGAGACACCTCCTTCCATGTCATCTGCCTGCCTCTCTTGTTTGTAGAAAAGCTATAGTCTCCTAGGGCTCCCCTGAATCACAAATGCATAGTTCAAGAATTAATGATTAAAAAAATTTAAACATGTAGTGACAAAAATAGCAGTTGGGCCAGGAGAACAGGCAAAATATAATCTATAAATCAGCCATATGGCAGGCACAGAATCTTTAATGCTTTCTTAAGGACATAAGTCAAAGTATTAGATGTACATTCCTGAGCTGTTTTACAGATACTAAGACCCCTATCAAATGGTAGAAGTTAACTACATAACCATGTAACTTACAGACAGTCTGGAGTCTGAGGACTGATAATGTTAACCCCTGTGACACTGTCCTGCTTCTTCACCATCAATCAGTCAAAGAATTGTGCAACTCTCTAGCCCCCAGTTCCCCTGGAAACCTACCTAAGAGTTCAGATCTTTTGAACATAAGCTGTCCCATTCACTTTGCTTGACCATTGCTCTCCCTGCTCTAAACTCTGATGTTTCAGTTTGGCCTCACTGTACATTGGACAAATGAAGCTAAGTCTAACAACAGTATCTTTTATTTTAAAGAATTGCTAGATACTCCTTCAGTGTGGTCTTTATGCACACATGTGCATAACTACATGTATATTTGTATGTTTAATATGTAGAACATCAAATTTCAAATGAGTATCTTTTCTTCTTTCCACATATGAGAGTGAAAGTGAAAGTTCCTCAGTCTCATTTGACTCTTTGCAACACCATGAACTGTACAGTACATAGAATTCTCTAGGCCAGAATACTGGAGTGGGTATCTGTTTTCTTCTCCAGGGGATCTTCACAAACCAGGGATCAAATCCAGGTCTCCTGCATTGCAGGCAGATTATACCAACAGAGCCACAAAGGAAGCCCAAGAATACTGGGGTGGGTAGCCTCTCCCTTCTCCAGAAGATCTTCCCAACTCAGGAATCGAACTGGGATCACCTGAATGCAGGCAGATTCTTTACCAACTGAGCTATGCTGCTGCTAAGTCGCTTCAGTCGTGTCCGACTCTGTGCGACCCCATACGATGGCAGCCCACCAGGCTCCCCCATCCCTGGGATTCTCCAGGCAAGAACACTGGAGTGGGTTGCCATTGCCTTCTCCAATGCATGAAAGTGAAAAGTGAAAGTGAAGTCACTCAGTCGTGTCCGACCCCATGGACTGCAGCCCACCAGGCTCCTCCATCCATGGGATTTTCCAAGCAAGAGTGCTGGAGTGGGGTGCCATTGCCTTCTCCGACTGAGCTACTGAGCTATATACCAATTTAAATAATTCTAATTACACTGGCAAGCCAGACAGTGGATTTGTTTCCCTAGTCTTCATGAGTTCCAACTATCTCCTGCCAAGAGACTACTTTTTGGTCATCACAGACCAAAGTACTGGACATTTGTACTCTTGCATATGAAGAAAATAATCAGTTCTTATGTCCTCATTCATTTCCAAAGTTTTTATTATGAATCTGAAGACATGAGTACTCCACAAGTGTTTCTAAGATTTTCAGTCTTTTTGCCCAGGAATTCAAAGATATTAGAGACATGTTAAGCTTCTCCCAACCAAGTTTCGTGTTTCAGGCATGAACAAGCATAAGTGGATATTGCTGCATCTTGTCAGTCTAGCAGTCACATTTATAGTTTATGTCTGGTTATATATACACATATCCACTTTTTTCTCCCATTTGGTAAAGAAACATAACATTTTAACATAAGTGCTGTGGTTTAATTATGTCATTAACTTATCTTACCAATTAGATTATAAACCCATCTATATTATATCNCCCAACCAAGTTTCGTGTTTCAGGCATGAACAAGCATAAGTGGATATTGCTGCATCTTGTCAGTCTAGCAGTCACATTTATAGTTTATGTCTGGTTATATATACACATATCCACTTTTTTCTCCCATTTGGTAAAGAAACATAACATTTTAACATAAGTGCTGTGGTTTAATTATGTCATTAACTTATCTTACCAATTAGATTATAAACCCATCTATATTATATCTAGTATATCTTTAAATTATAAGACACTTGATAAATTCCTGATTAATTAGCTAAGTTAATTAAGCATGTGTTTTAAAAAGCTTTTATTGATTTAGAATGCAGGAAAAAAAGTTCCTAGGTGGGTTATAATAGTAAAAAATTGTCATAGGATCCCAAGTTATAAGTGAGAGATTGTGAGCCACTCAACTACATGCTTTATACAAAACAAAAGTCAACTACCAATGTTTATAATACTTGTGCTCACCAAAATTAATAATTACTTAGGGGTAACGTTTCTTTTCTGAGAGTAATTGCACACAGTTATTATTACTATTTTGTGATCTGATATTAAAAATTAAGACAATTTTATGGACAGTAACTGCAGCCTTGATTCTTTAGTGGGCTCCTTGTAGTGGCTGAAGCAGGGAGTAATACACTCACAGTGGCAGCTGAGACAGACTGGGAGACAAAGATTGAAGGCTGGCTATTTGTAAATGACTTCACTTTTAAACGTGAATTTCTCT
>SJYA01009857.1:0-13087 GCA_006410615.1 Neotragus moschatus
ATGTGAATATGAGCAACTCAGTAAACTTTGTGACCTTGCAGTTTAAAATGTGCAGTTGGGGATTTGCTTGGTGGCCCAGTGATTAAGACTTCACACTTCCAATGCACAGGGCATGGTTTCAGTCCCTTTTGGGGGAACTAAGATCCCACATGCCATGAAGCATGGCCAAAAAATAAAATAAAAAATAGAATACAATATGCAACTGTATGCTTGTGTGCAGCCATACATGATAAAAGAGGACGGGAGAGGTAACCCACACAGGAAAGAGAGACATACTCTAGTTTGTTTCTGTTATCTGGGATCCAGTCAAGCTGAAAATGTAGAGAGCGGGTGCTCCATTCAAGAAGAAGGAAGGTTCATAAATAAGTTCACCTGCGATCATAGCTCAAAGCACCTGAAAGATGTTTTCAATGATCCTTATGCTTTGGAAATAAGGACACAATTACCAACGTTATCAGAATGTTCTCACAAAAGAAAAAGGGTCACCATTTCTAGGATATCTTTGTTGTCCAAAGTTAAAATGACAATCTTTGTTCTTTGCAATCTACGGTTTTAAAAAAGAAACAATTAGCTCCAATCCCAACGCCATGATGCTGCTGCTGTTTAGTTGCTAAGTTGTGTCCGACTCTTTGTGACCCCATGGACTGCAGCACACCAGGCTTGCCTGTCCTTCCCTATCTCCCAGAGTTTGCTCAAACTCATGTCCACTGAGTCAGTGATGCCATCTAACCGTCTCGTCCTCTGCCTCCCACTTCTCTTCTTACCCTCAATCTTTCCCAGCATCGGGGGCCATGATGTTCAGTCATTCAAAAGCTGGCTTTCACCTCCTCAGCCCCCATCTTCCACTTAAAAAACCTTCAGCCAAATAATCCCACCAGCCTACTTCTTGTTCTCCTAAAGCAACGGGCACATTACCACATCCATACCTGGGCCCACGCCATGGCCTCTGTCTCTCCCTCTCTCCTTAAAACTTACCACCTTGCAGATCCTCTCAAACCCCTTCCTTTTCTGGAACCCTATTGACTGGTTCAAATCCCAAGGAACTCTCCTCTCTTCCAAATGCCTACAGATTTATTCTTTAATACCTTCATCTCAAAACTAACTTAGAGAGCCTAGGTGTCTTCCTTCTGTTTGAAATCTCTGGCTTTTCTCTTTCAGATGGCAAAAGTCCATTGGAGACAGAGACAATGGTTTGGAGGCCTTATCTCCCCAGGATCTAGCAGATTCTGAATAAATAGCTGTTGTTGACATAATGGTGTTTGAGTTATATAACAGCCACAAAGGAGAAAGGAAAACTTTCCTTTTGACTGCTGACACATCAAGAATACACAAATATTATAGCTGTTCAACCCAGTTGGCAATCAGAACCCAAGCGACAGATGTGAGTCTTTGCTCTTTACGACATGTTCCAACAGTAAAGAATGCCACTACTGAGAAAGCAAATCTGATACTTCCTAAAAGGAAGTACAGTTTACAAAAGAGTGTCAGCACATACCATCTCAGTTCCCCAAATACTAACCCACTCACAAGAACAGAGGGACTAAGTCATTCTATCTTCCCTTTCACATCAGGAATACATACACACATATTTGACAATCTTACCAAAGACCAATTCCTCCTTAAATAGAAATATCTTACTCGTTTCCCTTAAAGTGCTCCTAAGCATAAAAGTTAGCACATGGCAGTTGTCCAAGGCAACATATAACTGTTAGAACCATCATAAGTTTCCATTTGCTTAAATGGTTTAAAATAAAAAAATTATATGACATTTGCATTAGAGCAACCCTCTATTCAAGAGTCATTCCCATCCATACAGAGTCACTCATATCTTTTGATTAGTGCTAATACAGTTCTACTTTTATGAGATGAGAATAAACACTACCGTTGTTCTAAAAGAGCTGTGATAAATCAGCTGCCCTACTATGCAATTACATTTATTATAATTGCTCATGACAAAGACACATTTCTTAAATATTCCAAATATAAACGACCAAATTAGTTACTATTCTTTAACTTGCAGGTAACATGGCACTTGAAGCAGCAGAGGCAAGATAGATCGACTGACTCTGTGCTTAGTCACTCAGTCATGTCCAACTCTTTGCAGCCCCACAGGCTGTAGCCCACTAGGCTCCTCTGTCCATGGAATTTTTCAGGCAAGAATACTGGAGCAGGTTGCCCATTTCCTCCTCCAGTGGATCTTCCCAAGACAGGGATCGAACCTGCGTCTCCTGTGTCTCCCGCATTGCAGGTAGATGGTTTACCTGCGGAGCCATCAGGGCTAGCCACATGAAAGCCACAGGGGTGGCTGGGCTTTAGGGCCATTTCACTGTGAACTCCACCAGGACAGGAGGACATCTTTGCTTCTACATGTTGGCCTTGTTCTCCCTTCCTAAAATCTGCCTTCTTCCACTTAACTCCCAGCTCTGGCACTAAGAGGGGCTATTCCATAGTTATAATCTTAAAATTTCTGAAGAAAAACACACTGGTCAGCGTGGGCCCTATAGCCACCCCAGAGGCCAAGGTCCCATGACTGACTAGTCTATACTAGAACTACCTAGGTGAACTGGAGGAAAGAGCAACTAAATTCTCCAGAAGGTGTTTACTTCCCAGAAGTAAAAAAGGAGGGCTCCTTTGTCTGTCCCCCAAACATCAGCACCTATCAAGAAATTCCATTTCAAGTCTAACACACAAGCTTATCTAAACAGTCTTCAATCTGGTAATAAATTACATTCTGAACGTTGTTTAGTGAACTCTAAAGTTAAGGAACTCTTCTGCGGCACTTGAAATGCATTTCACTAGAGACCAGATGTAGAGAGATTGGCTTCTCTGGCCAGTCTTTAAAGGCCTATTTAACTCATGATTTATCTGAGGTATAATGGTAATAGTTCTAATACGATACTCAAACCCCATTCATAACATTGTTCCTATAGGAAAATGTACTTGAAATTCCACCCACAGCAAGAAAAACATGTGCAATTGAGTTCATTTACTGAGGATCTAGTAATGATGGTGGTGGCTTCCATCATGCACATATCACTTGACATTTAACCTGTACACAGCACAGCAAGGCAGGTATTAACAACTGTACTGAACACATGAGGAAACTGAGCGCTCGAGAAGGTTTTGAAGCCTAAGGTCAATCATGAAGACGTGTCACAGCCTGCTTCAAAGCTGTGAATGTCTGACCCCAGAGCTGGTGGTAGTCTGTCCGATACCCATAGCAGCCAGACAAGCGTGGGCTTTTAGTTCAGGTGACTGAGAGCTGAGCTAACATTTCCAACTCTGTGTAAATACCTAGATTTCCCTGCAGAGAAGAGAAGGAACTAGTGGGCAGTCATAGTCAATAGCCAGACATCAACTTTCTCTTATCTTCCCCAGAAAAGGTATTTCTCTGTGGCAAAACGAAAGAAAATATTTCTCTGGGGAAACCTTAAGTTATACAAATGCTGGTATTGACATGAAGACTGTCTGAAAATTAAGGGTCTATAGATAGAAAATTTGTTTGGCCCTGTTGAAAAAAGATGGCACTATCTTAAGAGGGCACTTAGACAGGGGTTTTAAAAAAGATTAAAATTGCGGAAATTAATGACGTGACTCAGTTCTGCCAAAATAAATGTGAAGGAAGCACTTTACAAGTTTAGCTGCATATCACATTTTAAAAATGCGTTTCGTTAAGGAGTATTTATTACATATAAGAATATATCTAGCATATTGGTCAGGAAAAATAATAATAAAATCAACAGTCATAAACCTATCACCCAACCTAAAAGCAGACCACTAGTGATAAACTATGGCAGGTCCCTGAGTGCTCCTTCCCATCTGATGGAGGTGGACAATCCCTTCCTTCTGTGCAGCTTGGACAAAAAGTTTAAAACCCCTTGTGATCCAAGAGGGGACTTTAATAATAAATTAACCTTGTTATGCCTTTTGAAATCAAACTTGAGAGATGGCCAGGAGTAATATGATAGAAAACAGTTGAATGCAGTCATAAAGTAAGGGCATGGCTAGACTGTATGCTGTCTTAACCTAGCAACCGCTGGCCAGACAGACTTGTAAAAAGCTTCTGGTTTTACTCCATCATCCAAAGCCAGGACTAGTCATTAGTCACATTATTAGGCATGTGATCTGAAATATGACAAGTCATCTGGAAATTATTCCAAATTGAGGTAAGGTGTTACTAAGCCAAGACAAACTGGTTCTCCCATGCAGAGCACATCAGACATCGTAAGAAGAAGAAGAAGGGAAAAAGGAGCACGTGGATGAAGAACCATGAACTTCACTTCATATATGATATGGTGAGAAGAACTAAGAACTTGAGAGTGGGAAAAGCCAAAGAAAAGAGTCAATCATTTATTAAGAATATAATTTTGTTTTAATAGTGTGTTAAGCAACTTCAGTTGTGGGGAAAAATTGAGGTTTGCAATCCCATGGACTGGGGCCTGTCAGGCTCCTCTGTCCATGGAATTCTCCAGGCAAGAATAATGGAGTGGGTAGCCATTTCCTCCTCCAGGGGATCTTCCCAACCCAGGGCTGGAACCCAGGTCTCCCGCATTGCAGGCGGATTCTTTACCAGCTGAGCCACCAGGGGAGCCCAAAGAGTTTACACTATATGTCAAAAAGAAAGGGCGTACACACTCAGCGAGCAAGTCGGTATAAACTGTTTGACTAAAAGCTACATACTGAGACTAAGGAAGCCGAGCACATACTCCAATTAAATGGCACAAAAAATACATGCTAAGGAAGAGACGGAGAAGGAAGATAAGCTTAACTAAGAAAGCAACAATCTTGAACATCTTAAGGGTGGCAGACAACAAAACGGGGACACCTATTTGACCTACAGACCCCTTCATCAAAGCGGCACACTCCTTCACCACCCGACACTGCCTTCTTTTATAGCTGTTAGGATTTGCTGTTGTTCAGCCGCTCAGTCGTGTCCGACTCTTTGCAACCGCAAGGACTATAGCTTGCCAGGCTCTTCTGTCCATGGGGGTTTCCAGGCAAGAATACTTGAGTAGGTTGCCATTTCCTTCCTCAGAGGATCTTCCTGACCCAAGGATCAAACTTGTGTCTCCTGCCTTAGATACACAGCGTCCGATTGCATCAGACTTTTTAAGATTTCTAAAGACCAGGACCAAGGCTTGGATTTTTTAAACCTCTAGACGTCCAGACTTTGACATGGGACACGTTCTACAAATGTTTGAAGGAAAAAAAAAAAATAAGGGTCAAGTTGGTCAACCCTAAGTACCTTGTTTAAATGCCTTATTTAAAGTAATAACCTCTGATGAAGGTTGGCCTCTTCAATGCAGGAGAGGGAGTGTAATACAACTGATGATGGGGAGCACTGTTTCTCTACTTTACAACAATGCTCTCTGAACAGAGTATTTGTGTGTGTCCCAAAAGGGCGAGAGGGTAGTACTTAAGGGGTGAAAAAGGGGTGTATCTGTTCAGGCTACATTATGCTGCAGTAACAAGTAAAACCAACATTTTAGAAGCCAGCAACAGAGGAAGGTTTATTTCTGACTCCTGTTTGGTTCTCTGCAGGTGAGCTGAGACTGGGCTCCATGCCCTTTTCCGTCTGGGACCAAGGCAGAAGTGGCAGCCCTAACTGGGACAGGTTGGTCTCATGCAAAGAGAAAAGAGAGATGGTAGAAGCAGGCAATTTGGATTCCATTTCTGCCTGGAAATGGCACATGCCATTGTTATTTTCAAGTCCAAGGGCCAAGACGGCCAACCCTCAGTGGGTGTGACAGCATAATTCCCACAGGATGGAGCATGGGTAGGAGGGAATAGCAAATGTTTCGATGGTGATGTAACCTACGGCAAAGGGAATGGAAAGTGGCTAGAGAGGTGCTTTCTTCCCTTCAGTAATGAGAGAAGAAGGTGTCCTATTATAAAAAGCAGTCTTCATTTCTATGGTGCTTTACGCTGTTCTCATAAGCTTGCAGATACTGTCTCACTGTATTCTGACAACCGTCCTAATGCAATCCCAGGACGTGCCCAAGGCCCCAGCGGCACCTGAACTAGAACCCAATTCTGGTGATCTCTCACCAAAGCAGCCTTTGAGACTTCGGTTTCACCCACAAAATGGAGATAATCTTAGACACTTTCTAAGACAGTAGTTGAGAGAGATTAAGTAAAACAATGTATTTAAAACACATAAGCACGTAAAAGTACTTGCTAAATATAAAGTTGTATTATTATTAAATTATGATATTTATCCCTTATCCCATATTTTTCCCAAAGTATCTTTAAATTTAATCATAGTTTGTTTAAATTTCTTAAGTAGAAAATACATTTATTAATATTTTCTTCCCCTGTCAAAACCATAAGCTCCCCTAGTCGAGTTTTTTCTATGCACACACACGTACTTTCCCTAAGACTTCTCTTGTTTACTTCCTGACAGGTCAGTTTCTTAAGACTCTCAAGAAGTTTCAGAAGGCAGCACTATTAATTTTTTATTTCTTCCCAAACAAGAGAAATGAAGGGCAATTAAAGACAGTCTTCATTTCAAGTATGACAGAGATTCCACACGTGGCTCCCAACTGAGAGTGAATAAAGGACTTAACATCAAAGATGCTTCTACCTCTGGTCCTAATTAGCACGACCTGCCTTCTCGCCTTGCATTCAACCAAACTACAATTCTGGCCTTTCCGCAGAATGAAATCTTCCTTTTCCACCTCTCTCTTGGCTCAAAAACTGTTTGTTCTACCTAGAGTATTCCCTACACACTCTGTTAAAAAATCCTGTCCAAATAATTGGTTAAGTGTACCACAGTGCATACACAAAGATGTTCATCACAGTGGGCTTTAAAAGAATGGAAAGTTGAAAACAGACTAAATGCTCACTAGTAAGGAAATGGCTAAATACATTACAGATCACATATACATGGGGTGCTATGGAACGGTAACAAAAATGATGTAGGTTATATCTATTGATTTGGTGTGGTCTCAGTTTATTATTAGTCTAATCAGGTTCCAAAGTAATATTGATAATGATCCATCTTAGGGAGAAAAATATCTAATTTGGGCACAGGAACAGTATGCAAAATACAAAAAAAAAAAAAAAAAAGACCTACTAATCGTATCTCTGGGTAGTGATAATGAGTTTTCTAATCTTAATAATTTTCACATGTTAACACTCTTTCCAATTAGCATTGTTAACTTTATAACCTAAAAAAGGTATTTTAATTAAAAGGCATTAATCATTAAATACCCAATTCAAATGTCATCTGCTCCTGAACACTCCACCCCAGCCCACTCTTAATCACACAGGTAATTCCTCTCTCTTGTCTGTTTCCTGTTATCTATCATAACATTTACTACACTTGTTCTGAAATGACAATTTTCTTGGTTCAGACTTGATTATCAACTCTTGAAAAAGTGGAATAAGCCTGTTTTATTTTTACTGCTGCTTAGTCATTCAGTCCTGTCCGACTGTTTGTGACCCCATGGACTGTAGCCCTCCAGGCTCCTCTGTCTCTGGGACTTTCCAGGTAAGAAAACTGGAGTAGGTAGCCATTTCTCTCTCTAGGGTATCTTCCCAACTCAGGGATGGAACTCAAGTCAGATTCTTAACCATCTGAGTCACCAGAGAATCTACCCTAATGACCCATGACTCTCAAGTCTCCAGACACTACTGAGTATGTTGATTTGAGCATAAAGCAAGGCTACCAAATCTGCACATTTGACATTTGTACACCTAATGCTCTAATCAAAAAGTGATCTACTGTGGGGATGTCTGGAAGATGCATAGGGTCCATTTTGGAGAGAGAAATTATCAGTCAGGATATTTTATCTGTGGGAACTTTTCTCTATTAATCATTACTCCCATGTTTGCTTTCAGAGTTACCAAAGACACCCTTATTCAACTTGTTTAAGATATAAGTCAATATTTCTTAGTCCAGAGATTAGTCTCTCAGATTTTTATCCACGAGCTTCCTCTTCAAAAGGACAAGAATTACTTTTATAATAATCCAAGTCCAATCCTGACTCGGTAGGAAATATAAATACCTATTGTTTTAGGAAGAAATAAGGGAAATAAAGGTTTTAAGATTATGTAAGTCTGATTCAGGGAATTGACATCAACGAAGGTTTTGAAATAGCCAAGGCATTTTTTTTTTTTTTTGAAGGTTCAATAAAGAATGTGTTTTGAGAACTAGGTGGGTGAGATTTAAAATAAATACAAGCACCACGATCTTAGCTGTTACTTAGCAATTTCAGGCTTCAATTGTTCCCTTCTAAAGGGCAAGTGACGAGACTGAAGAAATTGCTTCCAGAAGAAACACTGAGATATCTGATCCAGTTTCCTTTCTTCTCTCCATTTTACTCGCTAAGATCTAATCCAGCAGGTATGAACTTTGAACTGCTCAGGTTTTTGGTTTTGGTTTGGTTCGTTCTCTCTGGAGACAATTCCTTTTTCTTAATTTCTGAATCAAAAGCAAAGCTACATGCCATCATTAGTCAAGAGGCACCTTGGCTGCTTGTCCCCAAAGTGTCACTACCTGAGGAAATGCAGACTCACAGGAGTACAAAGGGAAAGAAAAAAGTTCAAAAGAGAGTAAACAGTCTGACTTATCTCCACACACTATCACTCAAAAGCCAGAAGAAGTGAGGGGTGCCAGGGGCCAGTTACAANTTAGTCAAGAGGCACCTTGGCTGCTTGTCCCCAAAGTGTCACTACCTGAGGAAATGCAGACTCACAGGAGTACAAAGGGAAAGAAAAAAGTTCAAAAGAGAGTAAACAGTCTGACTTATCTCCACACACTATCACTCAAAAGCCAGAAGAAGTGAGGGGTGCCAGGGGCCAGTTACAAAGCTGAGTTAATGACATGAGCGCTCTAGTCACACACTTAAGGAAACAGATCTGAATTCTGGATTGATCTTGGCACTTATCTTCATGCCAGAAGCTGTGGGGGCAGGACAACTTGGGTTACCTAGCATGCATTCAAAAGCAGACCTTGCTTTTATCAACCAAACCAAACTCTTACCACCAGGGCTGAGAAAGATAATTGAAGATTTCTGGCTTGGAAATATCTTTACAATAGGAAACTTACCACCATTGGTGTGCTGTGGCCAGCTCATGTATCAGTCCCTTAAAACCTTGCATATTCTCAGGATTTGGGGCAAGGTGATTGTTAAACACACCATCAATAAATGCTAAATTATATAAACAGACATTTAAAATGCTGCTGCTAAGTCACTTCAGTCGTGTCCGACTCTGTGCAGCCCCATAGACGGCAGCCCACCAGGCTCCCCTGTCCCTGGGATTCTCCAGGCAAGAACACTGGAGTGGGTTGCCATTTCCTTCTCCAATGCAGGAAAGTGAAAAGTCAAAGTGAAGTCGCTCAGTCGTGTCCGACTCTTAGCGACCCCATGGATTGCAGCCTACCAGGCTCCTCCGTCCATGGGATTTTTCCAGGCAAGAGTACTGGAGTGGGTTGCCATTGCCTTGTCTGAAACAATTAAAATAAACTAAACTAGAAACAAAGATCATAAGTACTCAAAACACATCATTTCCTGTTTTACTATGATCAATGATCTTTGATGTTCTTTGCAACTATTGCACCTGGTTGGTAGGAAATCATATAAAAGTGTGCTCCTGCAATCACTTCTCAATTCTGCTGGCAGTAATGCTTGCGGGTAGCATGAAATCAGCGATGGTGGGAGTGTTCACACTACAGAAACTGGCAAACGCTACAAACCACCGCCTGCCCCCCACCCCTCAATCAGGGCTGACTCTGAACATTTACTCGCGTATCAATATCTGCAATGTTTACCCCCCACTGCCTGACGGTAGCTCAGGAAGTTGAGCTGGCCAGTCCTAAATCAAAATAAAGGTCTGTAAACTATAAATCATGATGCAAATATAAGGATGGACAGCAACTACTTTTACTGTGGCCCTGTACTGTAACAGTCAGCACAAATAGTCTTTCATTTCATGAGAAATATGATCAAATCCAGGATACTGATGAGTCAACTGACGTGGAGAGGCTGAGTAACCACTAAAAGCACAATAGCCAGAGTCAGGTGTGTGAATGTCTGACTCAAAAATGTATGATCTTCCCACTAAACTACCCACTTACTAACATTATGACTACCGTAATGAAACCAAAACCAATCACGTATAACTGTCACATAATTTGCAAATACTAGTGGCTTCTTATGTGTTAAAAGAAAAAAAAAAGGTATATTGAAGAGGAATAGACAAAGAGCTCAAGTTTTTCCTATTCGCCAAGTTTATTCATATTTACCTCCAAAATGTACCCACAAAAAGCGAGTAAGAAAGAAAGGCCATGGAACCAGTGGAAAAAAGAATGATCTGCATTTGAGACAGGCTACATCCAAGGTTAATGTAAGAGGGATCCCCTTTCAGTTTTTTTTAATATTTATACTCTAGCCACCAAACTGACACACCCAACTTAAAATGAGACACTCTGCCAAGAAAGAACAATGCAAAGCAATCTCTGAAATGTTGGCACCAAATTTCTCAAGTATTTACATGCTCAGATACTTACTTTTCAAAATTTTCTTTTTTAAACTTTTAAGGTATTTAATTGGGCTATTATTTTAACTTTCTTACAGAAAATTCACCCTGTAGGCAAAAGAATGCCAAAGAGCTAATAAAATGTTACTCACTGATTCTTTTTTAAAATTCTTGTCATCTTGGCTTCCTGTAAGTTACCAGCTTCTCCCACTGTTCATGTACATTTCCATCACCTGCCATGAGAAGAGAGAATCTGATTATACGTCTCGCAAAGTCCATCTCTTGGTTTCTACTACATTAGTCTTCTCCTTCCTTTATAACTTACAGAGAAATATGGTCATTTCTTCCTTTCTCTCCAAAATCAAAAAGGCAGGAGAGAACAACACAGAAGATCACCTCAAGAGAAAAACCTTTAAAGAGCACTATTTCTACTGTTGGGGGGTTGGGGTGAAGACTTTTAAAATACCCTCCCTTATGTTTTCGGGAAGAAATTTTTAGTCTGTCTCTTGAGAAGAAAGCAGTATTAGAGTAAGCCACTTTCTCTCCCCTTCCCCAAACCCCTTCTTCCTTCTCAAAAGTGAGTGACAAACCACTTGGGCTTCCCTGGTGGCTCAGAGGGTAAAGCATCTGCCTACAATGCAGGAGACCTGGGTTCGATCCCTGGGTCAGGAAGATCCCTTGGAGAAGGAAACGGCAACTCACTCCAGTACTCTTGCCTGAACAATCCCATGGACGGAGAAGCCTGGTAGGCTACAGTCCATGGGGTCGCAAAGAGTTGGACACGACTGAGCAGCTTCACTTTCAACCACTTGGGANTGGAGAAGGAAACGGCAACTCACTCCAGTACTCTTGCCTGAACAATCCCATGGACGGAGAAGCCTGGTAGGCTACAGTCCATGGGGTCGCAAAGAGTTGGACACGACTGAGCAGCTTCACTTTCAACCACTTGGGAAGTCTAGAGGAACCACTGGTTTAATGCTGAGGCCCCACACTGAGCTGGGCAGCAAGGGTCTCCCCCCAGTTCTCTCCAACACCGGGAGTCAAGCTAATTTCCCCACAGTAAACAGGACAACAGCAGCCAGTTTCTGGGAGGACCAGCCAGCTCTCTCTGTTGGCTTCTCTCCAGCAGAGTTGGCTGGACTAGGATGACTCCATTAGGGTTACTGGGGTCCAGTGCATGTTCTAGAGACAGACGGAGCTGACACTTCTGAGATTTCCAATCCTGCTTTTATCAATAATTAAGTTACTACCTATGCTGATTCCCATTTGAATTGTTGCTCTATTTCACAAACTGTTTAAAGATTGCAAGATAGAAGAGATAAATGATTTAGGCCACCCAAACCATCTGTCAAAGGACAATGCCTAGATAAAAGCTTTGCTCAAAGTCCTACCACTTTCTAGTCACATGACCTTGGGAAAATCCATTCACATTCCCCAGCCTCAATTTCTTTATTTCTGAAAGATGATCAAATGGCCCCTACCATACTGTGTGGTTGTTCGGATTAAATAAAATGAAAGACGTCATTTGCCAAAGTCAAGCATGCTTTAATCTAGCAAGGGACACTCAGTGCTCAGACTTGCTAGTTTGTCCATACTTCCGATTCAGATATCAGTGATCCATATAATTTGTGGACTAATGGATTATACTGGACAAGGCGTAGACTTGGATTACGGTGATATTGAATGGTTTGCCTTGGAAACGAACAGAGATTATTCTGTCATTTTGAGATTGTGTCCAAGTACTGCATTTCAGACTCTTCTGTTGACTCTGATGGCTATCCCATTTTTTCTAAGGGATTCTTGCCCACAGTAGTGGATATAAGGGTCATCTGAGTTACATTCACCCATTCCAGTCCACTTTAGTTTGCTGAGTCCTAAAATGTCGATGTTCACTGTTGCCGTCTTCTGTTTGACTACTTCCAATTTGCCTTGATTCATGGACCTAACATTCCAGGTTCCTATGCAATATTGCTCTTTATAACATCGGACTTTACTTCCATCGTGGCTCAGCTGGTAAAGAATCCACCTGCAATGTAGGAAACTTGGGTTCGATCCCCGGGTTCAGAAGATCCCCTGGAGAAGGGAAAGGCTAGCCACTCCAGTATTCTGGCCTGGAGAATTCCATGGACTGTATTGTCCATGGGGTTGCAAAGAGTCAGACATGATGAGCAACTTTCACTTTCACTTACTTCCATCACCAGTCACATACAAAACTGGGTGTTGTTGCTTTGGCTCCAACTCTTTAATTTTTCTGGAGTTATTTCTCCACTGATCTCCAGGAGGATTTTGGGCAAGTACCGACCTGGGGAGTTCATCTTTCACTGTCCTACATTTTTGCCTTTTCATACTGTTCATGAGGTTCTCAAAGCAAGAATATTGAAGTGATTTGCCTTTCCCTTCCCCAGTGGACTACGTGTTGTCAGAGTTCTCCACCATGAGCCATTGGTCTAGGGTGGCCCTGAACAGCAAGGCTCATAGTTTCATTGAGTTAGACAAGGCTGTGGGCCATGTGGTCAAATTGGTTAGTTTTCTGTGATTCTGGTTTTCAGTCTGTCTGTCCTCTGATGGAGAAGGATAAGAGGCTTATGAAAGCTTCCTGATGGGA
>SJYA01009858.1:0-14317 GCA_006410615.1 Neotragus moschatus
GTTTTCTGTGAGTATGGTTTCAGTGTGTCTGCCCTCTGATGCCCTCTTGCAACATCTACCATCTTACTTCGGTTTCTCTTACCTTGGGCATGGGGTTTCTCTTCACGGCTCCTCCAGCAAAGTGTAGCCGCTGCTCCTTACCTTGGATAAGGGGTATCACCACACCACTGCCCTTCCTGACCTTCAACGTGGGGCAGCTCCTCTAAGTCCTCCTGCACCTGTGGAGCCACAGCTCCTTGGACATTGGGCTGCTCTTCCCAGCCGCTGCCCCTGGCCTCAGGCACCGCCTCTGGTCTCAGGCATAGGGTGGCTCCTGCCAGCCCCTAACCCTGGCCTTGGACGCTGGGGTGGCTCCTCCCAGCCGCCGCCCCTGACCTCGGAAACGGGGTGGTTCCACTCGGCCGCTCCTGCGTTGTTGCAGCCTGGCACTCTCAGCCACTGCCTCTGACCTCGGACGTGGGGTAGCTCCCCCCCGGCCGCGCTGAGGGCGCCGGCCGTCACAGCCGCTTGCACTGAAAAACCATAAAGGAGATGAAACAAACATGTACCCAACATGGAACCAATCCTCCTTATATCATGGGACTAATTCAGGTACTTTCACAAGCTGACTGGTTAATTCCTTATGATTGGAAAATGATAGCCAGAACTTTGTATCCACCTGAGAAGTTTTACAATTTAGGTCCTGGTGGCAAGATGAGGCAAATCAAGAAGCTCACAGAAATGTGACAGCCAACCCGCCAGCTGATAGAACACTTGATCAATTAATGGGTAGTGGGGCACATTTTGGAATTCAAGCACAGTTACAATTTGATCATCAATTACTCACTCAAGTGAGAATGATATGTTTAAAAGCCTGGGAGAGAATAAATCCAGCCGGACAAGCCTCGATTTCATTTACCCAAATTAAACAATCAAATGGGGAAACTTATGTAGATTTCATTGCCAGACTACGTCAAAATTTAAATAAAACAGTCTCACAACCTGGGATGAGAGATTTGCTAATGCAAGTTCTTGCTTATGCCAATGCTAACTCAGAATGTAAAAAAGGTGATTCAGCCTCTCAAAACACAAGGTGCCGCTCTAGAAGAATATCTTAAGGTGTGCCAGGATATTGAGTCAGAACCATATAAAATGCAACTTCTGGCTCAAGCATTATCTAAAGCTAATAAAAAGACAGATATGAGATGTCATCAGTGTGGAAAATTAGGACACATTAAAATAGACTGTAAAGGAAGATGAAGAGAGTCATTTGACAAATTATACTATTGGCTCTGATGCCACTCCTATTTGTATTGGTCTTGGAAGTATATGTCTTAAAACAGGACATCAGAAATGGCTGTCAGTTGTCAAGGAATCAAATGCCGATAAGACTTCCCTCTTTCTGTTAACCGGTCTTACGTTTTTAGAAAAAGAGGAAACTTCCAGCATGATGAATCCACCCGAACTTCCTGATTGTGTTGCTGAAATTAGCCATGGTATTGAAAATTGGTTAAGATGGAAATTGTGTAAAGGATCAGAAGGCCATTTATTATTAAATGTTGCAGAAGCCTCCATTATTGGTTGGGGACGCTGAGGAATCCCTAAACTTATAGACTCTAAAGTGTCTTTCCCATGGGTAAATAATGATAAGGCAATTAGGACTTATGGTAGTCAACCCCTCATATGGCATGGGATAGGATGAGCTCCCCCTGTGCCTCATTTAGATCATTTACCCTATTCATGATGAAATACAGAAAATGCCCATAGTATTGAAAGAACTAATGGCTTGGAATGGACAATATACTGTATATATTTTAAATGATCCAAAAGCTACTTTTAATTTTACAAAAAACTCTACCCACACTATTCAGACTTGTGTAAGCATGTCCTTTTGTTTTCATGATCAGACCAGCAAAATATGATCCCAATTTGGGATTAGTAACATGTATTAACTGTTCATTTTATACATGTATAAATAATACCATTCCTTTTGGTGAAAGTTGGCAGAGTATTTACATTCTGAAAACCAGAATGATTCTAGTTGAATGGGTTCCAGTTGATTTACAACGACCTTGACAAGAAAGCCCTACATTATATGTTATTGAAGAAATATTGAAAAATCTTAAACATGTTAAATGTGTTTTGGGATTGCTCATTCTGCCATCTTAGGCATTATCGCTAATACCACTATGGCAGCCATAGCCAGAGTGGCTCTTCATAAATCTATACAAAGAATTCATTTTGTACAAGAATGGCATAAAGACGCTGATGTCCACTGGACCACTCAACAAAAAAATTGATGGAAAGTTGTCCTCCCAAGTGGCTGACCTTCAACAATCTGTTATTTTATTAGGAGATCAATTAGTCAGTTTACAAAAACAGGTGAGACAAAGATGTGATTGGAACTATACTTCCTTTTGCATAACAGCTTTCAAAAATAAAAGACACAAGTCAATTGGGGTAAAGTTAAATGACACCTATTGAACTAAGGTAATATTTCTGTATATATTCAAGATCTACAACTAAAAGCTTTTTTAAAACACCTTGATGTAATTTCTGGATCAGATTTTCTTGATACTGTTGCTGATAATCTTCCTTCTCTTAATCCCTTAAAACAAATCAAGATATTTGGATACTGAATTGGTCCGGTTATGGGAATGCTATTAATTATGCATTTGAGTTTCCATCTAGTCTGGAGAAGAACGATCAAGAGACAGCAAAGCCAACAACGGCAACTAGCATTTCTCGCCGTTTCTCGTCACGTGCAAAATTCAAAAATGGCAAGATGATGTAGGAGACAGGAAGAATAAAAACAAAGCAGGCCCCAGCAAGGGCCACAAGAGAAATTTATAATTATTGATAAACTGGATGCTATAAGGCATGAGACTCTTGGAACAAGTCCAGAGGGAACAGTTCATAATTTTTTTTAATTTTTTTATTTTTTATTTTTTTCCATCTCAGATGTACATGAGTTCCCAATCTTGAACCCCCCCCCACCTCCCACCCCATATCAACTCTCAACAGTTCATAATCTTGAAAACAAGATTATGATCCCTGGGTCGGAAAACTGACCCAACTGTTTCCCAACTGGCGTCTTAGAGTCACATGTTTTACGTGTCTGTTGGAAAATCTATAGATAAGAATATTAGTCTTAGTTACTGATTTGTTATTGATTACGGTTTCCTAATTACTCACTGTTTAATGATCATTTTGTTCTTTGGCCCTGAAGGCCACATGAGTTACAACTTAACTCCCCGCATATTCTTTCATTCCCGGCTGAAAGTATATTAAACCTGGCTTGGATTCAGTTTCAGTACCTTCACCTTGGAGCGGTGTCAGTCCCTTGATCCTGTTTTCTCTGAATTCTTGTGTCTCGTTTCTCATTCTTTAGCGTATTGCACTTTCAGAAACCCTGCTTGTCGAGCCGGTCTTGATAGGAAGCTGTTAGAAGGCAGGAGGAGCGAGATGCCAACCCATGTTAGTGTCTACCATTCAGGAGAAGCAGAGGACCAACTGATGCTTGTTCTTTACAGTAGGAGGAGAATTAAGCCATCCAGTGTCAGTGTGTAGAGCAGGATAGTCCTCTGGTTTTATATCTGAATTTGGATAAGCAGAACAGTATTTAAGAATGCTGAAGACAAAGTCCACAGACTGGACTGTAGACTTTCAGAAATAATCCAAACCTGTGTGCTACTATTTCTAGTATCTTACTCCTTCTCCTAACTCCCACAACCAACATCAACTTTGTGAACAAAGCTTATTCTTTAAAAATCGGTGATTTCACCTCCCAATTTATAAGAAGCTGTTTCCTACTCTTATTCCTAATCGACTTTCAAAAGAAATTGTTTCACATTTGTATTTGATGCATTCCTATCAGATGACTCTGTCTTTACCAAATAGCATTTTCAGCCTGTCCTAGTTAAAATCTGCTCTGCTAACAATTCTTTGAATGGCTTTCTTCATTGTCCAATCTTAGTAGGCATTGATGAAAGAAAACATCTGAAATGTAATGCCATGTTTCAAGAGCAATATGTTGTTAATAAGGAAAAGATAAGTTTTTTTCAAGCCAGATGAAAGTGAGACATAAAGCTTAATCACAGAGGAGGCAAGAAACAGTGGGATTTTCTTAATCAATTCTTTTACTGAACAATATTTTTTGAGATCCATGCTTTGTCGACTATTGTGCTTTTTTCCTAGGGTATAAGGGCGTATGGAAGACACAGAAGGTTCACCATCACAAAGCTAGCAGTCTACAAGGAGACAGTTAAAAAAAAAAATCAAACAACTTCCTATCTTGGTATGTATTCTATAGAAACTCTTGGGTGTGGTTAGAATAAACTCCACACCAAACCTGTCTTCTTGGTTGATGATGTGGGTGGAGAGGCCCCCTCTGGAGAAATAACAAAATACTTGAGGCCTCAGGGCTGAGCAGAAACCAGTTGGCCATTGGATGGGGATGGGAGTGCTCCAGGGAGGGGGAAGTGTTACTCAAAGGTCTAGGAGCTAGGGGGAGCTTAGAGGATTCAGGGAACACTGAGGAGGCCAGTATGATGAAAACTTTTTGACAGAGAGAGAGAGAGAAATTGATTGTGCAAGGCTTTCGGGACCATTCCTAGATCTTTCAACTATTTTAAAGATAAAAAGAAAAGCAATTCATTAGAAAATCTAAATGAGAAAAAAAGACCAAATATCAAAAACACATCTGACTATGTACAGAGAGAGTAACATGGAAATATACATTACCATATGTAAAATGGGTAGCCAATGGGAATTTGCTGTGTGACTCAGGGACCTCAAACCAGGGTTTAGTAACAGCCTAGAGGGATGGGATGCAGAGGGAGATGGGAGGGATGTTCAAGTGGGAGCGAATATGGGTAAACCTATGACTGATTCCTGTTGATGTTTGGTAGAAACCAACACAATACTGTAAAGCAATTATGCTTCAATTATAAATTTTATAAAGGCATCTGACTATTGAGTAGAGGTGGGGTTGAAAATACAGTATCATCTGGGAGGCTAATACATTGCAATCAAATGATAGCAGTGGATTCACATGGAGATGGGGACAAAAGGATAATTTTTCATTTGGCCAGCCGGCAAAGTCTGCCTTCTCAGAAAACAGGCTTTCACTTGTGATTGTCAATTGCCTTCCCTCTGGCCCTGGGTCTATGCCTGACATATCCAGAGGATTTTGACTTTATAGACACATTGCAGAGATCTGCAGAGACTTGCGGAATACCAGCACAGAAAGAGTTGGTAGATGGTTTGGTGTTTAAATTCAGGTTTCAATTGCTGTGCTCTACTTCTCTGATATTAACTTCCAACTTTCCTCGGAAGTCGAATATGCACAGTCAATTTTATGTTATCTGCTATGTTATGAAGAACAGGTACTGGTAGCAACTCAGAGTCCTCTTCTTAATCACACTGTTTCCTCCTCTATGAGCTGTTTGCTTCCACAAGGTCAGAGTAAGAAGCTGAAAGGGATCCTGAAAAATATCTGTTGTTATTGTTGTTCAGTTGCTAACTCATGCCCATGGACTGCAGTTTGCCAGGTTCCTCTGTACTAGGGACCAGCCCGGGTTGGATCCAGGGTATCCGAAGCATGGACAGTGAGGCAAGAGAGATTTATTTATTTAGAGATATAGAAGGAGATTAAGGATTTATTCAGAGATAAGCTAATAAAATCTCAGACAAGAGACTTGCTCTCTTCACATAGGCCACAGGCACCCACTTGAATAGCAGAGGGTGCCCTGCCTTGGGTTCCCTCTTACATGCATCTTAAAAGCCCAGGCAGGAAAGTGAACTCAGAGGCCTCTATGCCCCAGGGAGTCAGCCTGAAAATAAGATAAAGAAACAAAGAAAGACACAAGGAGACCAAGCTTCAGTAAACGAGGCCCAAAACTTTATTTTTCCAGGGAGCTTATATACCTTAAGCAATACATAGAGAATAATGGAAAATGCAAAGTCAAGCAGGGTCAGCAGCCCTGACCCTTATCGTGACCAGGCTTTCTCTCTGCATACCTATCTGTATACACAGGACTTAGGTGATTTACATCATCTTCTGGCCAGGAGGCCTATTACCATTTTATGCCCCTTTTCTGATAAGGGTCCGTCAACCAGAAAAATTATTTGCCCTAAAATGTGTTGTTCTATCCAAAGTCTGGTGCCACTCTCAGAAAGCACTAAATAAAGTTACATTCTTACGTAGCAAGGATACAATGATTTATAACAAAAAAAAGAGGAGTACAATGATATATAACAAAGAGAAAATTCATTAACTCAAAAATCTAGTATTGCTAACATCAAAACTACTATAATCCTATTTCTGCATCCCAATTACATTGATTAATATCCTCCCAGGTGCCTAAAAGATAAAGGATATGGAGGCCTGGTGGCAATCATTAACTCAACAATGAAACCCTTCACCAATATAAGTCTTAGCTCTTTAAAAGTCTCTATATCTTTTAAGATGTTTTAAGCTTCTCATGCCTCTCGCGATTGGGAGGCTGTAAACAATCACACGCATTGTTGTAAAAGTCCCAATAAACCTGTTAGGAAACTGAGAGAGCCATCAGAGGGGTTAGAACTGAGACACTCCTTTTATATGCAGGAGAATAACTGGAGCTCTAAGTTAACTTTTTCCAGAGAAAGGTGGTCAGGGATAGCCCCCTGTTAATGTCAGAGGAGTTGGTGAAAGTCATGAAATAATAAAACAGACAGATTCTGATTTGGCGGCAGCCCCTCAAGATGTGACTCGCCTTGCCCGCCAGGCCTCTCTGCATGACCTTGTCATGAGTGGGATCTCCCGTACTGGCTCCCAACACCTCTGTCCTCCACACTCTCCTGGAGTTTGCGCAAATTCATGACCATTGATTTGGTGATGCTCTCTAGCTATTTTATTCTCTGCCACGCCCTTTTCCTTTGCCTTCAACCTTTCCCAGCATCAGAATCTTTTCCAGTGAGTCTGCTCATTGCATCAGGTGGTCAAAGTATTGGAGATTCAGCTTCAGCATCAGTCCTTCCAATGAATATTCAGTGTTGAATATTTTATTCAGTGGGTAGGAGCCTTGCAGGGGAGACAGTTGAAGTTCATTCTACAATGGGTTTTCTGTTTCCTGATGCTCCAGGGCTTGCAAACTCCAGAGATTCCCAGCTGAGACTTGTCTTAGTGGGTAAAACTGGGACAGTTTTAAAGTGCAGTTTAAAACTTTAAAGTTTTAAAGTTTTAAAAAGTGCAACGGGGAACAGTATCCCCAGAGAAAAAGGGTTTCCATCTAGCTTTTCAGCTGTATCCATCACCAAACACTGTAAAAAAGGAAGCAGCACCTGAAAGGAGAGAGAAGTTGTCATCATGGACACACCTGTCCTCTTTGACACAGAGGCCTCAGATGCTGAGTCTCTCAAGGAAATTACCCGCTGCATGGTGCTGACCTCCCCCAGGGCCTCATGCTCTGCTTCTGGTCATCCTACCGGGCTGTTACACACCTGAAGACCAGAAAGCCACAGAGAAGATCCTGACGATGTTTGGAGACAGAGCTAGGGAACACATGATTGTCTTATTCACCAAGAAAGATGACATAGAAGGCATGGATTTCTGTGAATACATGAAGCAAGCTCCTACAGCCATCCAAGAGCTGATTTGCCAGTTCAGAGATCGCTCTTGTGTTGTCAACAACAAGGTCACAGGAGCTGAGCAGGAGAACCAGAGGGAGCAGCTGCTGGCCCTGGTCCAGGATGTGGTGGACAAGTGCAATGGGAGATACTACATAAATAGCCTGTATCAGAAGATTGAGGAGGAGATTCAGAAAGAAACCCAAATATTACAAGAAAATTACAAAGCAGAGCTTGAGAGAGTGAAAGCTCAGATAAAACAGGAGTTCAAAGAGGAAATCAGAAAGGTGAAGGATGAACTAGAACAGCAAAAGCGGAAGGTGGAAATGGAAAGGCAATTGGCAAAAAGGGAGGCTCACTGGGTTTCAAGGCAGCAAACAGCCAGAGATGATGTTTTGAGTCAGAGTAAGATACTTGAAATTATCCTTAATGTGTTCCGGGTTTTTACCTCTCTGTTTAAGAATTAAAGCTCGTGAAGATCTGTCTATATTTCCTGCATATTTTTAGGTGGTCCTGCCTCATGTAACTCAGAGCATTCTCCTTTACTTCTGAGACTCTCAGGGCTAAGGAGAGTAAAGTTCACTATTGATAATTGGTATGTGTTTGATTTAACAGGAAAGGGATAAATTCTCAACTTGTGAAACTCCAAAGAAGAAAGTATTGATTTGCCCTAATTTGTGAATTCTTTCTCAGAGACACCAAGACAGGGAATGCAAGAGACCAAAGAAGATGACCCCGAGCTTTCTCTATCCCATGAAAAAATTTCTCCTTTAGATCCATTCTAGATTGGTGGGTGATCTTCCCCTACAGCTTTTTCTCACTTATTTTGCCTAGATGGCACTGATCATCTTACCCTTATAGTTTATTTGAAAGATCAATTCTTTCCATTAGTTACTTACACAAGGAGATACTAATAGAAATCCTTCTAGATGAATGGAAATTTGTTCACTTATAATTTTACTGAAGGCCTCAAATTGTTCCTTATCAACTGCCTGTTATGAACAAAGAATTCCATGGCAAATTGATCTTTCAGAACTCAACTACCTGAAATGCCAAAAGTCCCAAAAGATATTCAACAGATAAGGGAATAATGCTTGCTGTATTCAGAAGTATCTGTAGGAAATCTTTGACCAACAAAAACCAGTTTGCTGAATAACCAGTTCTCTCCTTTTCCTGTGAAACTAACAGCTGCCCCATGTAGATGAATTGTTTGCTTATTGTCATTTTAATAAAACTTTCCTGTTCTCTCATATTTGTGCAAATTGGATTTTTTTTTTCTTGGAAAGCACCACTACTCCTTCTAAGAACACAGGAATGAATTTCAGTTTTTTGTGAAAGGTCAAGATGATTTTGGTGTAGACTTGGTCCACCCTCCAGACATCTCCCCTCCCCTTTTTCTGTCAGAAGGTTTGAGCCATATTCTCAACACCTCTGTCAATCAGTCTATATTCTCCTTGGATTCATCCATTATGTATGTATTATGTATTCATCCATTGTATTGTATTGATTCATCCATATACATTGATATGTATAATATACATATATATATATATATACACTCATATATAATATATATAATAATATTTTCAATTTTCCATGCTGGGTTTACAAAAAGCAAAGGAGCCAGATAGAAAATTGCCAACATCTAATGGATCATAGAGAAAACAAGGGAATTCAAGAAAACCATCTAAATCTGCTTCATTGACTATGGTAAATCCTTTGACTTTTTGGATCACAACCAACTGTGATTTCAAGAGATGGGAATACCAGACATCCTCATCTGTCTCCTGAGAAATCTGTTTGTGGGACAAGAAGCAGAAGTTAGAACCCTGCATGGAACAACAGACTGGTTCAAAATTGGGAGACAAGTACAACAAGGCTGTATATTGTCACCCTGTTTACTTAACTTCTATGTAGAGAACATAATGAGAAATACCAGGCTGGATGAAGCACAAGATGGAATCAAGATGGCCAGGAAAATATCAATCACCTCAGATACACAGATCATGCCACCCTTTTGCCAGAAATTGAAGAGGAACTAAAGAGCCTCTTGATGAGAGTAAAAGAGGAGAGTGAAAAAGCTGGCTTAAAACTCAACATTCAAAATACAAAGATCATGGCATCTGGTTCCATCACTTCATCTCAAGTAGAATGGGAAAAAGTAGAAACAGTGACAGATTTTCTTTTCTTGGGCTCCAAAATTACTGTGGATGATTACTGCAGCCATGAGATTAAAAGATGCTTGCTCCATGGAAGGAAAGGTATGAGAACTCTAGACAGTGTATTAAACAGCAAAGATATCACTTTGCCAGCAAAAGTCTGTAGAGAGAACGCTAGGGGTTTTCCAGTAGTCATGTATGGATGTGAGAGTTGGACTATAAAGAAGGCTGATCGCTGAAGAATTGATGCTTTTTAACTGTGGTGTTGGAGAAGACTCTTGACAGACTCTTGGGTCACACAGAGATCACATCAGTCAAACCTAAAGGGAAACAGCCTGAATATACTTTGGAAGGACTGATGCTGAAGCTGAAGGTCCAATACTTTGGCTACCTCTTGCAAAGAAAAGACCCTGATGCTGGGAAAGATTGAAGGCAGGAGGAGAAGGGAACAACAAAAAATGAGATGGTTGGATGGCATCACTCACTCAATGGACATGAGTTTGAGCAAGCTCCAGGAGAAGGTGAAGGACAGGGAAGCCTAGCATGCTGCAGTTCATGGGTTGGCAAAGGGCCAGAAATGACTGAGTGACTGAACAACTATACACACACACACACATATATGCTTAGTTGCTCAGTCATGTCCAACTCTTTGGGGCCCCATGAACTATAGCCCACCAGGCTCTTCTGTCCATGAAGATTCTCGAGGCAAGAATACTGACATGAGTGGCCATGCCCCTCTCCAATATACACAAACACACATATATCAATAGATATATAATATATGTATATTATTAACACTGCATAAGAGTCTCCCTCTCTGGTGTGTGGCTTTTTTTTTTTTTCACCAATTTACTGATGCTGTGTAGTAAATCATTTCCAGACTACAAAGAAAGGATTCAGCCTGGTCAGTTCAGTTCAGTTGCTCAGTCGTGTCCAACTCTTTGTGATCCCATGGACCACAGCATGTCAGGCTTCCCTGTCCATCACCAACCTCTGAAGTTTGCTGAGACTCATGTCCATCCAGTTGGTGATGCCATCCAACCATCTCATCCTCTGTCATCTTCTTCTCCTGCCTTCAATCTTTCCCTGCAACAGGGTCTTTTCCAATGAGTCAGTTCTTCGCATCAGGTAGCCAAAGTATTGGAGTTTCAGCTTCAGCGTCAGGCCTTCCAATAAATATTCAGGACTGATTTCCTTTAGGATGGATTGGTTGGATCTCCTTGCCGTCCAAGAGAGACTCTCAAGAGTCTTCTCCAACACCACAGTTCAAAAACATTAATTGTTCAGTGCTCAGATTTCTTTACAGTCCAACTCTCACATCCATACATGACTACTGGAAAAAGCAAAGCTTTCACTAGATGAACCTTTGTGGCAAAGTAATGTCTCTGCTTTCTAATATGCTATCCAGGTCGGTCATAGCTTTTCTTCCAAGGAGCAAGCATCTCTTAATTTCATGGCTGCAGTCACCATCTGCAGTGGTTTAGGAGCCCAAAAATAAAGTCTGTCACTGTTTCCACTGTTTCGCCATCTATTTCCCATGAAGTAATGGGCCTGGATACCATGATCTTCGTTTTCTGAATGTTAAGTTTTAGCCCAACTTTTTCACTCTTCTCTTTCACTTTCATCATGAGGCTCTTTAGTTCTTCTTCACTTTGGGCCATAAGGGTGGTGTCATCTGCATATCTGAGGTTATTGATATTTCTCCCTGCAATCTTGACCCAGCCTGTGCTTCATCCAGCCCAGCATTTCTCATGATGTACTCTGCATATAAGTTAAGTAAGCAGGGTGACAGTATACAGCCTTAATGTACTCCTTTTGCTATTTGGAACCAGTCTGTTGTTCTATGTCCAATACTAACTGTTGCTTCCTGACCTGCATACAGATTTCTCAAGAGGCAGGTCAAGCGGTCTGGTATTTCCACTTCTTGAAGTATTTTCCACAGTTTGTTGTGATCCACATAGTCAAAGGCTTTGGTGTAGTCAATAGGGTAGAAATAGATGTTTTTCTGGAACTGTCTTGCTTTTTTGATGATCCGATGGATGCTGGCAATTTGATTTCTGCCTCCCCTGCCTTTTCTAGAACCAGCTCGAACATCTGGAAGTTCACAGTTCACATACCATTGAAGCCTCCTTTGGAGGATTTTGAGCATTACTTTACTAGCGTGTGAGATGAGTACAATTGTGCAGTAGATTGAACATTCTTTGGCATTGCCTGTCTTTGGGATTGGGATGAAAATTGAACTTTCCCATCCTGTGGCCACTCCTGAGTTTTCAAAATTTGTGGACATATTGAGTGAAGCACTTTCAAAGCATCATCTTTTAGGAGTTGAAATAGCTCAACCAGAATCCCATCACCTCCAAAGCAAAAACCCAATTGTGGATGTGACTGGCAATGAAAGTAAAGTCCGATGCTGTAAAGTGCAATATTGCATAGGAATGTAGAATGTTAGATCCATGAATCAAGGCAAATTAGAAGTGTTCCAGCAGAAGATCACAACAGTGAACACTGACATTATAGGAATCAGTGAACTAAAATGGCCTGGAATGGGTGAATTTAACTCATGTGATAATTATGTCTACTACTGTGGACAAGAATTCCTTAGAAGAAACGGAGTAGCCATCATAGTCAAAAAAGGAGTCTGAAATGCAGTACTTAGATGCCATCTCAAAAATGACAGAATGATCTCTATTTCCTTAGCAAACTGTTCAATATCACAGTAATCCAAGTCTATGCTCTGACCAGTAACAGTGAAGAAGCTGAAGTTGAACTGTTCTATGAAGACCTACAAGACCTTCTAGAATTAACTCCCAAAAATATGTCCTTTTCATTATATGGAACTGTAATGCAAATGTAGGAAGTCAAAAGATACCTGGAGTAACAGGCAAATTTGGCCTTGGAGTACAAAATGAAGCAGGTCAAAGGCTAACAGAGTTGTTCCAAGAGTACACATTGGTCATAGCAAACACTCTCTTCCAACAACACAAGAGAAGACTTTACACATGGACATCACCAGATGGTCAACACTGAAATCATATTGATTATGTTCTTTGCAAAAAGGATGGAGAAACTTCATACAGTCAGCAAAAACAGGGAGCTGACTGTGGCTGAGATCAAACTCATTACCAAATTCAGGCTTAAATTGAGGAAAGTAGTGGAAACCACTAGACCATTCAGGCAAGTAAATTAGTTACTAGGCTGCCAGATCGTAGGATGAGATCTGTAGAACTGGAANTATTGATTATGTTCTTTGCAAAAAGGATGGAGAAACTTCATACAGTCAGCAAAAACAGGGAGCTGACTGTGGCTGAGATCAAACTCATTACCAAATTCAGGCTTAAATTGAGGAAAGTAGTGGAAACCACTAGACCATTCAGGCAAGTAAATTAGTTACTAGGCTGCCAGATCGTAGGATGAGATCTGTAGAACTGGAAGCTTTCTAGAGATGTTGTCCAACCCCCTTATTTTGCAGCTCAAGTGACAGGGTTAAAGCAGTCGTAACTTGCATAAGCATGGTTGGTTCTGCCAACCTCTGTAACCTCTGGCAAGTCCTTAACCACATTTGGGTTTCTGCTCCCTCCTCTGTAAAATGAACTGGTGATCATCACAGCTAACAACTTCCAGCTGCTTGCTGTGTGCCTGACACTGTCCTGAGTACTTTAAGTGCCTTTTTTAATTCTCCCAACTTTTCATAAATTATTTATGATCACTTACCTTCTAATATAGAGGGGAATATCAAAACAAAACGCTTAAATAACTTTCCTGAGATAAGACAATTAGAAAATTTTGCAAAGCTGATCTATTAACCTAGGAAGAACTGCCTGCCAAATCCTCAAATTCAAATTCTTAAATTTCTTCTAAGAAAACTGGTTGTGCTCTTGAGCATCACAGAGAAGAGGAGTCCTGTGACATATCATGAGAGCAATATTGCCCATTACCTCACAGGGTAGAAGGCAGACAGATTAATACTATGCACTGTGCTTTATACAGAAGAAGAATGAAGCATTTTTTCTTCTCTTGAGAGTTTTGGAAGTTTGTGCCTGTTCATCTATTTACTGACATTGACTGGTTGTTTGCAGTGGCTGGTAGTTTTTATACTAGACAGTGAGAATCTAGACATAAGGAAAACAAACTCCCTTTTGAGACTGATGTCATTCACTTAGCATAATGATTTAGGGAATCATTCAAGTTGTATGTGCCAAGAGCTTGTTCTCCTTTATTGCTGAGTAGTGTTCCATCTAGTCCTTTTAGAAGTAACACCAAAAAAAGATGTCCTTTTCATTATAGGGAATTCCTACTTTGGGGATGCAAAAGTAGGAAGTCAAGAAACATCTGGAGTAACAGGCAAATTTGGCCTTGGAAGCAGGGCAAAGAAGAATAGAGTTTGGCCAAGAAAATGCACTGGTCATAGCAAACACCCACTTCCAACAACACAAAAGAAGACTCTACACATGGTCATCACCAGATGGTCAACACCAAAATCAGACTGAGTCTATTCTTTCCAGCCAAAGATGGAGAAGCTCTATACAGTCAAGAAAAACAAGACCAGGACCTGACTGTGGCTCAGATCA
>SJYA01009859.1:0-14098 GCA_006410615.1 Neotragus moschatus
TGATGAAGGAGAGTTCTTGTTTCTCCATGTCCTAATCATCCTTTGATGTTGTCAGTGATCTGAATTTTGGCCATTCTGATAGATATATAGTAGTATCTGATCGTTGTTTTAATTTGCATTATGATCCCATTTTCAGTGTCCTTTTGCTTAAGGATAATTCTAAAAGTTAGAAGTGAACAGAGTGATAATTTTTTAGTCTGTAATTCATCTTCTAGGATGCTTTGAATTGCCAGCTATAGGAAAATGACATCATGAAATATAGATATGCTCCCAAATTTCCAAGTGAGAATTAGTGTATGCTACAATACTGAAGAAAATACACTGATGATATTAAATTTTCTGAGCCTGTTTCCACATGGTAAGTTTAGCAAGAATGCCAATTTAAGCAAAAGGCTATCATTGGTGTGTAAACTAAATATCATTAAATATGCAAATTTTAATGAGAAATGAATTCATTTAATGAATATTCATCTCTGAATATAAGATTCTGAATATTTGGAATTTGAAGATAGTTATATATTAAATGACTTATTTTGCTTGCTTATTATTTTTACATTTATTTTAAATTCATTTTACAGATAGACTTACTCAAGCATTTTCCTAAAATGTTGCCTGGTTGAACTTTTACTATAACTTCTTCTTTGCTCATAAATCTTATACTTTAAGGAAAAAGGACTGGACAAATCCCTACAGGTGCTTCCTTGATGTTTGTTTTGAAACATAATATATTGCTATGATTTTGGTCACCAAATAAAGAGCAAAACTGAGCAAAAATTGGAATTCTTTAAGATATATCTCCAAATAAAAGTCAAAATGTTTCAACATTGTACAAAATTGTATATATTGCAATAAATTAAAAATATATATATAAATTTATTATTTTAATTGGAAGCTAATTACTTTACAATATTGTATTGGTTTTGCCATACATCAACATGAATCCACCACGGATGTACACCTGTTCCCCATTGAATGTTATCTATCTTATTTATCCAATACAAGGATCATATTGTATCACTTATTAATCTATATAGACTTATAGAAAAAGATAAACTGAAAGCTTGTCAGCAAGCAGAGGCCTTACCACCAAATCTTTATTCTCATTGTTATGACCCTTCAATTACACATTTAACTCAACCTGATACTGTTTTAAAATCTTTTGAAACATTAAAGGATATGCATTTGAGGCAAAAAACACTTATTTTATGACTGCACCTGAAATATCATCATGGAAATTAAAAAAATATATATAGATAGATAGATTTCAATTTCAACTAAGTAACAGAGTAGACATTGCTTGAGTGACCTTGGAATTTGAAGTTCATTTAATTAGAAAATTTTCCCTAGAGTCAAGATAAAAACAGTAAGAATTCATACTGACCATTTTCTCATTTAAGCCATATTAGGGATCAAAATATATTGCTAAATCACACAAGTGATACAAAGTCATTTAAACTGACAATTAGACTTTTACTTATGTAGATGTGGAACTTCAACTTACCCCTGTCTGTGTCATACAGGAATACAAAACAGTTCCATTCATAGTGATCCAGCAGACTTAAGAGGGCTCCTCTTAAGGAAGGCCTTAACTGCAGCACAAACTGGCTCTCCCCCTCAGTAGGAAAACTTGGTGTGATGAGGGAGATATGCAAGGCGCTGCAGAATGAGGTCAAGGTATGTACTGACCTCTTATCATAGAGTCCAAAAATGGCAAATACGCCTCTGGAATACTGGGAACAGACTAAAACAGAAGAAGAAGAAAAAAAAACTATTAGCACACTTTAAAATTGTTGACTCCACATCTACAGTTTATGAAAAAAAATTTCTGGATCATTGATATGTCAGGAATATAATATGAGGAAAGAGAAAAAGTGAAGTGTGCAATCAGTCATATAAACAATTAATGAACTCTTGAGGCTATACTCAATGTCCTGCAGTGGATGAGATAACAAGAGGTTTGCTCAAGAAACCAATTTAAATTAAGGAAAATTTGACTAAAATGAAATAATATATAGCTCTCCATGATAATGTGACAAATCCTATGCTAGAAATTTTTAAGTATGACAAATTCCAATTTTTCTCTGTATTTTTATTATATTCAAAAATATGATATTATACTTAAAAATGTCTGATTATTAATTGGAGGAGCATTTAAATTACCTCAGTGCTATCCTTCTTAAACTATATGCATTTATTTGTCTTTTCTATTTTGAATTAGATTGCATTTGCTATTTAGTCTAAATTGTTACTTTTTTTTTCTTTTGCAAGGTAGATTTCAGTTTCCACCACAACTTTAGAGTTCTCTTGATTTACATTTGAAAACAAGAGATTATTCTATCTGAAAAATCACTATTGTGCTATCCTAGAAGGTTAGTGGAATTGTGGCCGGTTGTGTAGTTTCTGCACACGTGGATGCTTAGCCGCTCAGTCTTGTGTGACCTCATGGACTGCCATCTGCCAGGGCTCTCTTTCCATGGGGATTCTCTAGGCAGGAATACTGGAGTGGCTTGCCATGCTCTCCTCNCCTAGAAGGTTAGTGGAATTGTGGCCGGTTGTGTAGTTTCTGCACACGTGGATGCTTAGCCGCTCAGTCTTGTGTGACCTCATGGACTGCCATCTGCCAGGGCTCTCTTTCCATGGGGATTCTCTAGGCAGGAATACTGGAGTGGCTTGCCATGCTCTCCTCCAGGGGATCTTCCTAACCCAGGGATAGAACCTAGGTCTACCCACACTATAGGCAGATTCTTTACCATCTGAGACACCAGGGAAGCCCAAGAATACTGGAGTGGGTAGCATATCCCTTCTCCAGGGGATCTTCTTAACCCAGGAATAGGACGGGGGTCTCCTGCATTGCAGGCAGATTCTTCACCAGCTGAGCTACTGTGTAGCTTCTAGGTGGAGGCAATTCTCAAACCCAATGGAACCAAGTTTTTCTGAAGTATTTAAAATAACTTCAGGTAAACAAGTGCACAGCCTCGTCTTGATCTTTCTTTCCCATGCACCCAGTTGTCACAAGGATAGGAAGGCCAATTTATAAAGAGAAAAAAAACCCCAAAAAACCAAAAAACTTTTCTCAAGATTCTTGCAAAATCATATTCTGATCCCTCTTTTGACATAACTGATTTCAAACTTGGATGACTTTTAAATTAAAATTTAATGGATACAGACCTGCATTAAAGGATATTCTTTCTTGTATATACAGTAAATCAAGAATGTTTGAATTCCAAATTCTTACAGTTAATCACATATGGCTAAAGGTCTATTTCTTCTGGGTTTATATAGCTAGCTTAAGAACTTTTTCAGTTATAGGAAGATTTACTTACAGATTTAACTGATAAATTCATTAAGAAGCCTAGAATGTTGGATAGTGGGATAGTTCCTTGTGAAATATAAGAAACTTTCAGTAATAGGCTCTTGAAAAAATAGCAACCCTGATAACATTTGTATCTATGTTCTATATCTGGGATTTAGGAAATTATGAAGAATAATTATATAAGATAAATTAATAAAATCTGGAAATGTTTCTTTTATTCTTTTCTATTGTGTGTCTTGAAATTGGGGAGAGTCTAAGAGATTTAATTAAATCAGAAGAGGGTAACAATTAAAATTAAAGTGCTACTGATTTTCTTTAGATGATGTTCTCCGAGAGATACATGCATGTTCCACAAAAATGAAAGCCCAACTGAGGAGCCACAGTCTACGCTCATCCAAATAAGACTAAGATAGAACTGACACTGGGCAAAGGAGAAGCTCAGACAAGACAGTAGGATGGGTGCAATTGTATTTAAAATCAAATCACAGACCCACCAGTGACTCTCGGAGTGTGCAAACAATTTGTTCTGTGCAACAGGATCCAGGAAATGGAGAAGTGACCTAGACAAGAGACTGAGCCAGATCTGCCTTCGAGTATATGAATATCTCCTGTGGAGACACAGTTCAGCAGTGACTTGCCAGGGGACAGGGGCTCTGGCTGCGGCAGTACTTGGGTGCAATCTCAAAAACAACAGGATGATCTCTGTTCATTTTCAAGGCAAATCATTCAATATCACAGTTTACAAGTCTATGCCCCAAACATTAATGAACAGGAGCTGAAGTCGAATGGTTTTATGAAGATGTACAAGACCTTCCAGAAATAACACCCAAAACAGATGTCCTTTTCATCATAGGGACCACAATGTAAAAGTAGGAAATCAAGAGATACCTGGAGTAACAGGCAAGTTTGGTCTTAGAGTAAAAAATGAAGCAGGGCAAAAGCTAATGGACTTTTGCCAAGAGAATATACTGGACTGGTCATAACAAACCCCCTCTTCCAACAACACAGGAGCTGACTCTACATAAGGACAACACCAGATGGTCGGTACTGAAATCAGATTGATTATATTCTTTGCAGTCGAAGAAGGAGAAGCTCTATACAGTCAGAAAAAAAAAATCAGGTGTTGACTGTGGCTCAGATCATGAACTCCTTATTGCAAAATTCAGACTTAAATTTAAGAAAGTAGGGGAACCCAATAGGCCATCCAGGTATGACCTAAATCGAATCCTGTATGATTNTAACAACACAAGAGCTGACTCTACATAAGGACAACACCAGATGGTCGGTACTGAAATCAGATTGATTATATTCTTTGTAGTCGAAGAAGGAGAAGCTCTATACAGTCAGGGGAAAAAAAATCAGGTGTTGACTGTGGCTCGGATCATGAACTCCTTATTGCAAAATTCAGACTTAAATTTAAGAAAGTAGGGGAACCCAATAGGCCATCCAGGTATGACCTAAATCGAATCCTGTATGATTATACAGTGAAAGTGACAAATAGATTCAAGGGGTTAGATCTGATAGATAGAGTGCCTGAAGATCTATGGATAGAAGTTCATAACATTGTACAGAAGGTGGTGATTAAAGCCATCCCAAGGAAAAAGAAAGGCAAAAAGACAAAATTGTTTGTCTCAGGAGGTCTTACAAATAGCTGGGGGAAAAAAAAAGAGAGAGAGAGAGAGAGAAGTGAAAGACAGAGGAGAAATGGAAAGATATACCCATCTGAATGCTGAGTTCCAAAGAATAGGTAGGAGAGATAAGAAAGTCTCCCTAAATGATAAATGCAAAGAAATAGAGGGAAAAAATAGAATAGGAAAGACTAGAGAGGTCTTCAAGAAAATTAGAGATGCCAAGGGAACATTTAATGCAAGATGGGCACAAGAAAGGACAGAAACGATATGGACCTAACAGAAGTAGAAGATATTAAGAAGAGGTGGCAAGGATACACAGAAGAGCTATGCAGAAAAGATCATAAAGACCAGATAACCACGATGGTGTGATCACTCAGAGCCAGATATTTTGGAGTGTGAAGTCAAGCGGGCCTTAGGAAGCATCACTACAAAACAAGCTGGTGGAGGTGATTGAATTCCAGCTGAGCTATTTAAATCCTAAAAGGATGATGCTGTGAATGTGGTGCATTCAGTATGCTAGGGAATTTGAAAAACTCAGCACTGGCCACAGGACAGAAACAGGTCGATTTTCATTCCAGTCCCAAAGAAGGGCAATGTCAAAGAATGTTTAGACTACCGCACAATTGCTTTCATTTCACATGCTAGCAAAGTAATGCTCAAAATTCTTCTAACTAGGCTTCAACAGTATGTGAACTGAAAACTTTCATATGTTCAAGGTACATTTAGAAAAAGCAGAGTGACCAGAGTCCAAATTTCCAACATCAGTTGGATCATAGAAAAGTGAAGAGAATTCCAGGAAACCATTTATTTCTATTTCACTGACTACACTAAAGACTTTGACTGTGTAGATCACAACAGACTGATCTGTTGTGATAGGAGGTAGGTAAGATTTTACCTACCTCCTGAAAAACTTGTGCTTAGGTTAAGAAGCAACAGTTAGAACTGGACATAGAACAACAGACTGGTTCCAAATTGGAAAAGGAGTATGCCAAGGCTGTATATTGTCACTCTGATTACTTAACGTATATGAAGAGTATATCATATAAAATTCTGGGCTGGATGAAGCACAAGCTGGAATCAAGATTGCATGGAGAAATATCACTAACCTCAGATATGAATATGACACCACTCTTATGGTAGAAAGCAAAGGAGAACTAAAACGCCTCTCGATGAAGGTGAGAGAGGAGAGTTAAAATGTCTGGCTTAAAATTCAACATTCAAAAAACTAAGATCATGGCATCTGGTCCCATCACTTCATGACAAATAGATGAGAAAACAATGGAAACAATTAGAGACTTTATTTTCTTGGGCTCCAAAATCATTGCAGATGGTGACTGCAGCCATGAATTTAAAGGACACTTGCTCCTTGAAAGAAAAGCTATGACAAATCTAGACAGTATATTGAAAAGCAACGACATTACTTTGCAGCAAAGGTCCATTTAGTCAAGGCTATGTTTTTTCCAGAAATCATGTATGGACGTGAGAGTTCGACCACAAAGGAAGCTGAACACCTAGAACTGATGCTTTTGAACTGTGGTTGAAGGCTCTTGAGAGTCCCTTGGATTGCATGGAGATCAAACCAGTCAATCCTAAAGGAAATAAGTCCTGAATACTCAGTTAAAGTACTGATGCTGAAAATGAAGCTCCAGTACTTTGGCCACGTGATGTGAAGAGTTGACTCATTAGAAAAGACCCTAACGCTGGGAAAGATAGAAGACAGGAGTAGCAGTGGATGACAGAGGATGAGATGGTTGGATGGTATCACTGATTCCATGGACATGAGTTTGACCAAGCTCCAGGAGATAGTGAAGGACAGGGAAGCCTGGCATGCTGTAGTCCATGGAGTTGCAAATATTCAGGCATGACTGAGCAACTGAACAACCACAACAATGAATATACAAAATGTCAAGGATCATATGAGATAATGTATGTAAGACTGGACTTTCCAGGTGGTTCAGTGGTAAACAATCCACCTGCCAATGCAGGAAACGCAAGAGATGTGGACAAGTTGATCCCTATGTCGAAAAGATCCCCTGGAGTAGAAAATTGTAAGCTCGAGCGCCACAACTACTGAGCCCATGTGCCAAAAATTCTGAGGCCCATGTGCCCTAGAGTCCCTGCTTTGCAACAAGAGAGGACAACGAAATGAAAAGTTCCTGCTTACCACAACTAGAAAAAAGCCCATATACAGCAACAAAGACCCAGCGCAGCCAAAAATAATAAATAAATAAATAATTAATTAAAAAACCCACTGACCAAAGCTACCTTGCAAAATCATGTATTTTTATTGCTTTTCCCAAATATTTACATCCTTTATTGTCTCAAATATTATGTAAACATGTTTTAATATCCCCTCCATAATCTTTTTGCTTTGCATATTTAGTGAAACCTTACCACTATTGTTTCCCCTTATTTTTGCAGGAAAAAAAAAACAGTCCTGGTTAATGTGAGAAAAACACGTCTAAATGTGAAAATGTTTAAAAAATGTCTTCCTTTTGTCTGAGGTAAAACAATTTCACAATCTTCAAAGAAAAAGAAAGAAAATTGTAATCCACTTCAGTATTCTTTCCCTGAACAATCTATGGACAGAGAAGCCTAGTGGTCCACAGTGCATGAGTTTTCAAAGAGTCGAACAGGACTGAGCAAATGAGCATGCACGTAAGTCTATTATCTTATGAGTATATATGAGGCAATTAGAAAGTGGCTGATCTTATGAACACAAATTTTCTATATTTGTGTTATAGTGTTTAATATGAGCCCAAAAGGATTAGAGAGTAAAATACCACAGTTCATCGAAAACCAAGTATTCAGATTCTGCATAACAAATGCCAATTATTTTCATGAATGTTTGCATTAGGGTTTATAAAGAAATTCTACCAAGAAAGAATATTCAATTCTAATTCTGTATTCATTAGGAACTAGAATTTGATTAATTGAGTAGATTCACTAACCTAGAAAGCTTGTTCTGACAGACTAACTTGCTATAATTTTCCTGGAAGTTATGAGAAACATCATATTTTAACATGGATATTTTCAGTTTGAGCTCAATAAAGTTCTTTAATTTAAAACACCTAATAAAAATGTTGCTGGATTGGACCTTAACCTCATGAAAATTCCCCCAAGATTTGGATATATTTATGTAAGTATTATTAATTTGGCATATAGCTTGGAGTTACTAAGTGAGTTTCTTATTTCATACTTTCCTGTTCCTTTGATTTTCGTGTAAAATCAAGTGGATTTTTTGTGCAAGTTGGCCCACTCACAATTTTTATGTACTAAGTAATCCCATAATCTGGTTAAATTAATTTCTATTATATACTTTACTGAAAAAAAAGTTGAAGAGATTTGGAACTCATATCTAAGACACTGGCTTTCAGTTTGGTGCTAAAAATTATACTTTTGCACCAATTCATAAAACTTCATAAAAACATTATATATCTATATCATTTATTTACCCTAGAGTGAACACTTAGTTTGTTTCCTTACATTGGCCACTGTATAATAAGCATGTACAAATGCTGCACTTAACATGGCTATGCAGATATCTCTTTGAGATAGTGATTTCATTCCCTTCAGATATACACCCAAAAGTGGCATTAATGAATCATATGGTTGTACCATTTTAATTTTTGAAGGTGCCTCTATGCTGTTATCTATAGTGGCTATACCAATTTGTATCCTCTCTGCCCCCCACAAAGTTTGAGGGTTCTTTTTTCTCCACATCTTCTACAGTTTTACTTTTTATATAATTATCATTTGTCTTATTGATAATAGCCATTCTAACAGGTATCAAGTGATACTACATTGTGCTTTTGATTTGCATTTCCCAGATTGATTAATTTCTCTAATGTTGAGCATATTTTCATGTATCAATTTGTCTTTAGAGAAATGCCTATTCAAGTCTTTTATTTTTATTTTTTCTAAAATAATTTTTACAATGTTGTGGTTTCTGCCATACAACAACACAAAGTATACATACATATACCTACATGTACATCATAAGTATATATACATCCCTCCTTCCAAAGCCTCCCTTCCTTCCCCCATCTCATTGCTCCAGGTCATCACAGAGTACCAGATTGGACTCCCTGTGCTACACAGCAACTTCTCAACAGCTATCCATCTTATACATAATAGTGTATATATGTTGACCTTCCTTTCTTTTCTCTCTCTCTTTTTTTCTTTTTTTGCCTTTCCACACTCCACAACTTGTAAGATCCCAGTTTACCGTGCAACAATCATGCCTGAGCCACTGAGGTGGTAGCACTGAGTCAGAACTGCTGGAGTGACAAAGTATGTCAGGACCCAGGGAATAGTAATTTGAGTGAAGTATCCCAGAGGTTCACATCTCAACACAAAGACTCAGCTCTACCCAACTGCCTGCAAATCCCACTTCTAGAAACCTCAGGCCAAACAACTATTAAGACAGGAATACAGTCCTATCCATCCAAAAAAATGAGAGGGAAAAAGTATATGTTACAGATGGAGGAACAAGGTAAAAACTTCTAAGATGGAATTAGTGAAAAGAAAATAGGCAACCTATCTGAAAAAGAACTGAGAGCAATGATAGTACAGACGTCTCAAGATATCAAAAAAGAAGGGAGAAAATACAATAAATATGCAAAAGGATAGGAAACCTTCGAGTTGAATTTAGTGACCTGTGATCTTGAATGATCTTGAATGTCCCAATCTTGTCCCTGATCTGGGAAATTTTCAATCATTATTTTTTAAGTAAGCTTTCAGTTCCTATTTTCTTCTCTTCTTCCAGAAATTCCATAATTCATAGATTGTTTATCTTATGGTATCTCATAAGTCTTATAGATTTTCTTCATTTTCTTTCTTTCCTCCTTTTTTTAGAAAGTTACTCCAATTGGATGTTTACAAGTAGTGTGTGTTCAAGCTCACTGATTCTTCCTCTTGTTGGTTGAGCCTGCTGTTGAAACTTTCTACTGAGTTCTCCAGTGAGTCATGATATTTTTGAGCTCCAAGGTTCCTATTTAGTTCTTTTTATATTTTCTATTTCTATTTTTGTTGTTGAACTCATTTCTTGGTACTGCTTTCCTGAATTCTTTAAATTGCTTATCTGTCTCCTCCTGTGGTTGAGAACCCTTAGACAATTATTTTGCATTCTTTGTCAGGCAATTCATGGATTATCATTTTCTTATGGTCAGTTACTGGATATTTACTGTGTTCCTTTTGTGCTTTCATGTTTCCCTCATCAGCTCAGGCAGCTAGGGTCTATGACATTGAAAACTGCATGGTCCTTAGTAAGAGCTGTGGGGGTGATTTACAGTGGCCACTAAGGCTGCTGGGGTTCTCACAACATCTTCAGATCCAGTAGCGAGGGTCAAGGGAAGGTGACAGTGGTGGCTAGAACCAATGGTGTGCATATCCTTGGCTGGCTGCATAAACACGTACAGTGGTGAGAGCTGAGACTGGAAGCAGGATCCAGGGCTAGCTGCAAGAACACTAGCAGTTTTGGAAGCCCAGGTTGTTTGCATGTAGTCATGTGACAGCATGGGCTAATTGCAAATGCATGTGTGATGGGGTGGCAGCTGGTGATGGGAATCAGGGCAAGGATTGCGCAGGTTGTTGGCTACTAGGACAAGCTGTATGTAACCAACTGTAGTGCAGGCCAGTGAGAAAGATCAGGGCCAGATCTGGGCCCACAGCAGGTATTGGGATCTTGGCTTTCGCTGGGCATTTATATGGCTATAGGAGCTAATAATTGGTGTGCACACAGCAGTGGGAGTTGGCTATAGGGATCCAGGCTGGTATCCTGCATGCACGTAACTGCAAAGGCTGGGTCTGAATGCTAGTACAGATCTTGGGTCTGGCAAAAGAGGAAGGAAGAAAGCAGCAAGAGAATCAGGCAACTGGCATCTGTGAATGTGAAAATATGTAGGACAAAAATTTCAGCCATGAAATATACAGGGACTCCGTGATGGTTGTTCTAATTGGTTTCTTCAGCAGATAAATCTGCTTAGGTCTTCTGTAAACTAGCTTTCTGGGGTCTAATGACAAAAGTTGTGCTGGTCTGCAAAGTCTTTAAGGGCTGTTGAGATCCTTAGTCGTGAAGCCTACTGTGATCCTTTAACAAGCAGGCTCCTGGAATCCAAGTCATTTCTGCACATGACTATTATTGGTAGCCCTTTCCCTTCTTCATTATTCCTAGATGTCTCAGCATCTCTGGCCGCTGGATGTGGTAAAACCACAGTGGGTACTTTGTGCAGTTCCTTAAGAGACTGGGGAAACTGATCACTCACCCTGTCCTTCTTTACTGGACCAAGAGAACTCTCTCAGGTTGGGAGCCCCCTTTGGGCACTGAGCAGGGATGATGAAGACAAAATGAAATTTTTCTTCCTATCATTTTTGTGTGGCTACTAAAATTTTTGCTCTATGGTGTTTCTGAAGTTCCTGAGCTTTCCAAGAGTTATTTTCGTTTAAGGACAACTGCCTAATTATTGTTTTCTGTGGGAAGACAGAAGCTTGGGTCTCCTACACTGCCATCTTGGTTGTAAAATTCTAAATTTAATAAATATATCCATATTTCATCTGAATAACACAAAGATATGTAAGCATTTTATCCTAGAAACTGTGTTCCTGTCACACATTTTATTATTCAATATTGTAGTTCCTCATATGTTTAAACATTTTAAACATATCATAGCCTTTATCTCATATTTCTGAAACCCTTGGTAATTTAACAGTTCTTTGCTGTATATTGTCACCTTGCTTATTTAACTTATATGCAGAATACATCATGAGAAACTCTGGGCTGGAAGAAGCACAAGCAGGAATCAAGATTGCCAGGAGAAATCTCAATAACCTCAGATATGCAGATGACACCACCCTTATGGCAGAAAGTGAAGAGGAACTAAAAAGCATCTTGATGAAAGTGAAAATGGAGCGTGAACAAGTTGGCTTAAAGCTCCACATTCAGAAAACAAAGATTATGGCATCTGGTCCCATCACTTCATGGGAAATAGATGGGGAAAGAGTGGAAACAGTGTCAGACTTTCTTTTTTGGGGGGCTCCAAAATCACTGCAGAAGGTGACTGCAGCCATGAAATTAAAAGACGCTTACTCCTTGGAAGAAAAGTTATGACAAACCTAGATATCATATTCAAAAGCAGAGACATTACTTTGCCAACAAAGGTCCCTCTAGTCAAGGCTGTGGTTTTTCCAGTGGTCATGTATGGATGTGAGAGTTGGACTGTGAAGAAAGCTGAGCAACAAAGAATTGATGCTTTTGAACTGTGGTATTGGAGAAGACTCTTGAGAGTCCCTTGGACTGCAAGGAGATCCAACCAGTCCATTCTGAAGGAGATCAGCCCTGTATTTTTTTGGAGGGAATGATGATAAAGCTGAAACTCCAGTACTTTGGCCACCTCATGTGAAGAGTTGACTCATTGGAAAAGACTCTGATGCTGGGAGGGATTGAGGGAAGGAGAAGAAGGGGTAAAGAGAGGATAATATGGCTGGATGGCATCACTGACTCGATGAACGCGAGTCTGAGTGAACTCCGGGAGTTGGTGATGGACAGGGAGGCCTGGCGTGTTGCGATTCATGGGATCGCAAAGAGTCAAACACGACTGAGGGGCTGAACTGAACTGAACTATGTGGATTCTAATGCTTGCTCAAGGTGAGTTGTCAAAATTCTAGTTACATAGTTTTGTATACTGAGCTCATTTTAGCAAAGTCTGTTTGTGAGAATTTACAGAAACCTGTTTCAGAGAAACATTTCTCCAAAGCGAATTTACCATTACTCTGCCAAGCATGTCAGTGCATTTGTACATTTGGTGGCCATAGTGGTGCTGTTGTGTGTGCATGTGTTATGTGCAATATCCACGAATTTCTCAGTTTATGGACTCTTAGAAAATTCAGAGTGCATAACTTTGTATAGGAATCTTACACGAGAGCAGGAAATTGTATAAAAATTCTCATGGGAGACCATCATTATGATTATTTTTGTCCAAAGAGCTCTTGCAAGTCACTAAAAATACACGCTTTCACTAAAGCCTGGTTTATATGNGGGATTGAGGGAAGGAGAAGAAGGGGTAAAGAGAGGATAATATGGCTGGATGGCATCACTGACTCGATGAACGCGAGTCTGAGTGAACTCCGGGAGTTGGTGATGGACAGGGAGGCCTGGCGTGTTGCGATTCATGGGATCGCAAAGAGTCAAACACGACTGAGGGGCTGAACTGAACTGAACTATGTGGATTCTAATGCTTGCTCAAGGTGAGTTGTCAACATTCTAGTTACATAGTTTTGTATACTGAGCTCATTTTAGCAAAGTCTGTTTGTGAGAATTTACAGAAACCTGTTTCAGAGAAACATTTCTCCAAAGTGAATTTACCATTACTCTGCCAAGCATGTCAGTGCATTTGTACATTTGGTGGCCATAGTGGTGCTGTTGTGTGTGCATGTGTTATGTGCAATATCCACGAATTTCTCAGTTTATGGACTCTTAGAAAATTCAGAGTGCATAACTTTGTATAGGAATCTTACACGAGAGCAGGAAATTGTATAAAAATTCTCATGGGAGACCATCATTATGATTATTTTTGTCCAAAGAGCTCTTGCAAGTCACTAAAAATACACGCTTTCACTAAAGCCTGGTTTATATGGTAGTCTTAGCTCCAACTTCATGCCACTTGTTGGCAATGTCTTTAAAATAATGTTCCAATTCAGATATTTAGTTAAAATCTTCTCAAGGAAAGCTGCACAGCCCACTCTTGTTTTTAAATTATTATTCCTTCCAGTTCCCCAATTCTGTCTTTCAGATATAAGTCTGCAAAGTCAATATACATTTGAAATATCTAATACTTGTAATTGTTTTTTATTTAATTATTTTTGATTGGGGGATAATTGCTTTACTTTTATTCATCTGAAGTTTTGATGATCCACCAGATATTGGCAATTTGATCTCTGGTTCCTCTACCTTTTCTAAATCCAGCTTGAACCTCTGAAAGTTCATGGTTCATGTATTGTTGAAGTATGACTTGGAGAATTTTGAGCATTACTTTACTAGCATGTAAGATGAGAACAATTGTGTGGTAATTTGAGCATTCTTTGGAACTGTCTTTCTTTGGGATTGGAATGAAAACTGACCGTTTCCAGTCTTGTGGCCACTGCTGAGTTTTCCAAA
>SJYA01009860.1:0-13721 GCA_006410615.1 Neotragus moschatus
GAAACCTACCGATTGCCCCCTCGCTTCCCAGGAGCTGTTTGTACTCAGGGCAGGGGCGGGGAGGGCGGAGGGGCAGCTGTCACAGCTTCGGGGGTCCCCGCCCCCGGCTCCGCGCTGCACTCTCTACACACGCAGTCCACACTGGCTCCCGCCAGTGACCCCGGTGAGGAGTCAGGGTGTGGGGAACCACCGCTAAGACCACGGTGTGAATAAGGAACAGAAGTTTTCTCTGATCCAGAAACCTCACGTTATCTGTCAGGAGAAATAAATACAGGTTAAAGGCAAGGAGGGTCATGAATCTGCTATACAGTCTTCCAACCCAGGCCCACCCCTATGTACAGAGATTCTCACGGAAATTGAAATCCATCCAGAAGTAAGCCTTTCCCAGTGTCTGTCCGGTGGAGCATTATGTAGCATCCGAGCTGTGCCCGGGTTCCGGGCCTGAGGCTGCCACCCACAGCAAACAAGAAGCCAAGGGCCCTGCCCTCCTGGAGTCTATGTTCCAGCCAGCAAGGCAGACGATGCACAGATAAATAAATACCCAGTTCAGAAAGCCATAAATACTAGGAAGAAAGCAAACCAAGTGATGGGATGACGCTGGTTTGACTGGATCCAGGATGGTCTCTGAGGTCACAACTGGCCGAGATCTGGATGCTGAGTTCAGCCTCACAGGGATCTAGGGAGTATGTTCCGGGTAGAGCTCATGGCAAGGGCAAAGGCCCTGAGGCTGCAGCAACCTTGGCACGTTCAAGGGATGGAGAAAGGGCCAGCATGGTGGAGCGGAGGGACTCTGGGAAGTGGGGGTGGGGGGGTCCTGCCCGGCCTTCTGGAAGAAAGTGGATCTGCCTGCCCCCTGGCCATCTGGGGAAGGATTGGGCACAGGCCCTCAATGCACATTTACTGAAAGAACACACAGGGGCTGATCTCAGGACCCTGAGCTAGAGCGCCCAGGAACACGCGCTTCACCACGTTTGCACAGGGATGGCCCATTCTGTGGATCAGCCAGGGGAGTTCCCAGCTGGTGTCCAGGCTCCAAGGATGTGGCAGGAGACAGCACCTTGCCTCCCGTGAAGTCTGCTGAGCGCCCAAGAATTGACGCTGTCAAACTGCGGTGCTGGAGACAACCCTTGAGTATCCCTTGGACAGCAAGGTGATCAAACCAGTCAGTCCTAAAGGAAATCCTCCCTGAACATTCACTAGAAGGACTGATACTGAAGCTGAAGCTCCAGTACTTTGGACACCTGATTCGAAGAGCTGACTCACTGGAAAAGGCTCTGATGCTGGGAAAGACTGAGGGCAGGAGGAGAAGGGGGCGAAGGGGATGAGATGATCAGATGGCAACCATCCAACTCAGTGGACATGAGTCTGAGCAAACTCTGGGAGATAGTGAAGAACAGAGAATCCTAGTGTGCTGCAGTCCACGGGGTCACAAAGAGTCAGACATGACTTAGCACCTGAAAGACAGCAACAGCAAAGTCTGCAAAGAGCTCAGGCTGAGGACCCCGAGTACAAACCAGCTGTGAGCAGCTCCAGTTTTTGAAATTTCTAAAAGGACACCAAAGAAAAAAAAGAACTCCTTGGTGGTCCAGTGGCTAGGACTTGGCGCTTTCATTGCGGTGGTCCAGATTCAATCCCTGGTCAGGGAACTAAGTTCCTGCATATTGCACGGCATGACCACAATAAATAAGAAAAGGGAAAGTAAACCACCTTTTGCTGACCCCACAGGCACAGTGCCCTTAAGTCCTTGGGCACCCGGAGTGGCCGAGGGACGCTTCCATCGACGCCCCATCAGAGAGGCTGGCTGAGGCACAATGAGCTCTCTGCCTCCCTCTCCAGGCCTGCCCCATCACCCCTGAAACTAAAGGGGCAGAATCTTCACCTACAGGTGGGGAAGATGAGNGAACTCCTTGGTGGTCCAGTGGCTAGGACTTGGCGCTTTCATTGCGGTGGTCCAGATTCAATCCCTGGTCAGGGAACTAAGTTCCTGCATATTGCACGGCATGACCACAATAAATAAGTAAAGGGAAAGTAAACCACCTTTTGCTGACCCCACAGGCACAGTGCCCTCAAGTCCTTGGGCACCCGGAGTGGCTGAGGGACGCTTCCATCGACGCCCCATCAGAGAGGCTGGCTAAGGTACAATGAGCTCTCTGCATCCCTCTCCAGGCCTGCCCCATCACCCCTGAAACTAAAGGGGCAGAATCTTCACCTACAGGTGGGGAAGATGAGTGGGCTGAGCTCTAAGGTAGCAGGAATATTAGTAAGTGTTGCTGCCTTTACAAGAGCTCCTTAGAAGAAAACCCAGAAAACTCAGCTCTTCGCTCCCCTGGGCTCCTTTCTTGGAACAAATTTGAGCGGAGAGCCCTGGGGTCCAGCTGTGGGACCTCTCTGACTGTCAGAGTNCCTACAGGTGGGGAAGATGAGTGGGCTGAGCTCTAAGGTAGCAGGAAGATTAGTAAGTGTTGCTGCCTTTACAAGAGCTCCTTAGAAGAAAACCCAGAAAACTCAGCTCTTCGCTCCCCTGGGCTCCTTTCTTGGAACAAATTTGAGTGGAGAGCCCTGGGGTCCAGCTGTGGGACCTCTCTGACTGTCAGAGTCCTCCTCTATAACACCTGCCTCACCAGCTGTTACGGGCCTGGAGACAACTTATGGGGCCTGCCAGATCCATCGAGGTCTTCTGAAGGGAGGTACGGGTATAAATTTAATTCCTTCTGAAAGTTTACCCAGAGTCCCATCAGGTGGCTATGATGAAGCCATTGGTAAGCATAGGGACCCTCAAGTTATAAACATGACGATCTGAGCATGAATCTGGCTTCAGGAGAGGGCTGTGGGCCACAGACAGGCTTGTCCTTGAGGGAGGGTCCACTGGGGTAATTAGTTTGCTGACCAGTGATGCCCTGGGCCTTGTGAAGGCCTCTGTTGATGAGGGTGAGGAGTGCATTGGGCAAGTAATTTTCTGCACGAATCAGTGCTGTTGGAGACCAAGCTGCAGTTAGGGGTAGACAACAGAGCACTGAGCTTCTGAGAGCAACAGAAGCTGCTCGGAGGCTCAGAGAGGGAGAGGCCTGGAAGGTCATCCCATTGACCACCCTCATCTCAAAGCTGAGAAACCAAGGCCCCAAAAGGCTGTGAGTTAAGTGACTTGTGCAAGCCAGTTGCTCAGCTGGGGAGAAATCTGACTCAAGGTCAAGAAGACTGACCAGACAGAAACACAAAGAGACTTCTTGGTTTGGGGTTGCTGTTTTTTGTTTGTTTGTTTTTTTTTTACTTGTTAAGCTGGCAAAAATTTCTAGAGGGAATTTCCCAACTGGCATCAAAAGTTAAGATGAACATGCCTCATGGTCCAGCAATCATGTTGCAAAGAATTTACATCCAAGACACAACTCCAGAGAGGACAGAAGATGTGCCGTGGAGATGTCCGTCTCAGTGCCGTTTATAACAGGGATGATGGAGACGATTTCAACTGTCCATCGGCAGAGGACAGCCTGCACGAAGGACAAGACATCTACGCAGCATGCTACTGCTGCTGCTGCTGCTGCTGCTGCTAAGTCGCTTCAGCCGCGTGCGACCCCACAGACGGCAGCCCACCAGGCTCCCCCGTCCCTGGGATTCTCCAGGCAAGGACACTGGAGTGGGTTGCCATTTCCCTCTCCAATGCATGAAAGTGAGAAGTGAAAGTGAAGTCGCTCAGTCGTGTCCGACTCTTCGCGACCCCATGGACTGCAGCCCACCAGGCTCCTCCGTCCATGGGATTTTCCCGGCAAGAGTACTGGAGTGGGGTGCCATCGCCTTCTCTGGCAGCATGCTACTAGGGGACCTTTAAAAAATCATCTGTGTTGACTTGGAAAGAGGCCTCTGACAGAATATCAAGTTGAGGGTGGGGGGAAGCAAGTAAACGACATAGATAGTATGATCTGGTGGTTGCTAAGGCCGACCCTTGCAACCCCATGGACTGTAGCCCGCCAGGCTCCTCTATCCATGGCAAGAACACTGGAGTGGTTTGCCACTTCCTTCTCCAGGGGATCTTCCAGACCCAGGGACTGAACCCAGGTCTCCTGGACTGCAGGTAGATTCTTTACCAACTGAGCTACCAAGGAAGACACTGAGGTATATATTGACATACATATACACACACAATGTGTACACACGTGTACACATACAACACACACACAGGGGAGAGAGGAGGGGCCACACGGATGCCCCACGAGTGATGGCTGGTCCCTCTGGGGCTCAGGGTCCTGGAGTCGAGAGAGACAATAACACAAGTCAACACATCCCACCCGAAGAGCCGCAGGGCCTGGGAGGTGTGACAGCAAGGGCTTCGGAGGCGGGCAAGGTCTCATCGCCCCCGAAGATGGGGAAGATGGTGGCCACTCACGCAGACCCCAGCTTCTAGCCAAAGCAAAGCGAGCCCCTCTCTGCAGGTTCTCAAATGAGCGCTTCTCCTGAGAGGGGCTTCCCACGACTGTGGATCAATAATCATCAGTGGGGTATTTGTTTAACGCCTAACCCTTCACCTACCACTGGAGAAAGCAGGGGCCAAGTCAGGCTCGTTGCTGCCCCCACGCCTGGTACACATGCCAGGCCCTCGGCAGGTGCTGAGTGAACACTCTTTGAATGAACGGATGAGTGACCGCATAGCACCAGCTCCTGAAACCAGGCCTGTTCTCCCAAGCACCGAGTCAGGTCCCATGGCAATGGGTTCCCCCAGGGTTCCCTTCCACCCACTCCACGACATACTTGTGAACTAAACAGGTAGTCAAGGGAATATGTCGTCTTGGCACTGGGAATTAGTTTCAAAATAATCCTACGTGGGGAGGGGATTGCACCGTTGATCCAGAACACGCAGGTTCCCTGAACTGGCCTCGGGTCCCCTCGGGCTCCTTATTCTACTCTCTCTGCTTTCCAAACATGTTTAACGGCTTCCATTAACAAAGTGGGTGTTTTGTCTAAAGGAAACGATTTAAAGGCCTACAAGAGGTTGAAACGATCACTGTGAGACACTGTCGCAGCGGGTCAAAGGATGAATCTCCCTGGAAGGCTGTCCTCATGCCCCAGAAGCAGCTCTCACTTTGGGGGGACCCAAGGGCTGGAGAGAGCCCTTGCCTGCTGTTACTCTGGGCCCAGGAGCCTGGCATCATGGTACCCGCCCAGATCTGCCCTCCCTGGGCGATCCTGGGGAAGCTGCTTATAGCGCACACCAGGCCACTGCCCTCCATGTGTCTCGGTCAAGGTTGAACATCAGTAACTGAGGCTCCTGGGACCTGGGAGACAGACACTACAAGGCCATGGAGGTTTGCTGGTCCTCTCGAAGCATGGAAGCTCTGGGCACCACCAGGGGCCTTCTCCCAGGGATGGGCTGTGCTCCCCCATCGGAGGCTGGGAAACACTACTGGCCACTAAAACCAGTGACAGATCCCCCTGCCACCCCACCCCAAATGTGTCCTTGCCTGAGGCCCTCCCAGTGATGGCGGCTCAGGCCCAGGGGTGAAGGGTGAGGCAGGAAGACCTGCATCTCCCAGGCCCACCCCGTGTCTCCCGCGTCAGGCTCTGCCCTGCACCTTTGTCTGGCTGTTGCCTTCCCCTCGCCCCCGCCACTGCAGGCCATCAGCTCAGTTTTTCAGCCCTGCATGGCCTGACCGGCCAGTTTGGCAAAAACGCTGAACAGCTCGCCTGCGGAGTCCTTCCCGAAGTTGAAATTCTCCTTGATAATGCTGTCCGCTGTCCTTCATCCTCCTCTCGGAGAGAGATTTCCAGCGCGGCCTCGAGTCTCTCTCCATTGAGTCAGGTGCCTCAGGCTTGATTTCTGGGCTTGACAGCTAACATCTTACCCTGCGTATAAGCTACTGCCAAGGGCTACGTCTCCGAAACGTCCTGTCAACCCTAAATTTAGCAAAGTGTGAGATATGAATATCCCATTATTTCATAAAGGCCACATCACATGCTTTCAGGTGTTATTTTTTTCTTTTTCTGAAAATCTTCCACGAGAGAGAGCCGTCCTCACATTGACCTCGAGGTTATTAAAATCTCAATCCGTTGTTCCCTGCCGGCCGGGTGTGCTTGGCACAAGGCTGGACGGGGAGCCACGGTCACAAGTGAAAGGATTTCAGGCCCCAGAGGGACCCACCAGGCCCCCCACCGACCCCACCCAGGACACCTGGCCCATCGTGGTCTTGAAGGGGAGGCATGTTCAAGCTCCCTCCCGCCTATCGGTCCCCTGGCTCATGCAGAAGGAAGGGCCCTGTGAGTCAGGCCACCGTGAGGTGACTGGAAGGGACCAGTCTTCCTGGGAGGCAAGCCTGCATCCTCAGTACAGTCCAGCTCGGTGAGTCGGGGGCGTTCGTTAGGGAGAGTCCCGAGAGCTCCCAGGCCAGCTCATGGGAGTCCAGTGGAAGCCGAGCCAAGGGCGGAGAGGACTCGCTGGAGACCCTTTGCCGCGCCTTTCTCGCCGCACTTCGCAGCTCACTGCTGCCTGGCCCAAGCCTCCGCATCCCCGTGAGCATCCCTGACCAGGGCTCAGCTCGGGGAGGCAGGGACCCCAGGGCACCAGGCTGCTGGGGCTGGCCCCAAAAGGCTGGGAAAACAGCGGAGGAAAGGAGACAGCTCCCTCAGCCAGTGCTTCAAGGTGAAGAATTCCCAAGGTTGACTGGCATGCCCAGGATTCGCCTTTTAACCCTCCTGCCACCCCAGGGCAGACCAGAAAAGGCTGAGGACCTCACACACACAGCCGACACACTACACACACCCAGGCACTCATCTGTAACACCTGCACGCATCCCAGCAGGACACACACCTACCTACAGCCTACACAGGCTACACCCACATGCACAACACTCACTACACCCCACACCCTTCCGCACACAACAGAGCACAAACACACACCTGCCCCCTCCCCCACAGAGCCTGTAGCGTCTTCCTTCTTCAAGGCCCCATTTGAAAAGTAAAGGGGACACTTGGCATCTGTCAGGGTTCATGGAGGGCTCAGCCACTTTCTTCTTCTCCCCACATCCCAACACAGCTCCCGGGCCCCGCCCCCTCCTGACCCGGCCAAAGGGAGCGTCTTGGGAAGGAAGCCCAGCTGCCTGCGGAGGAGAAAGAAGCACTGCTTTTGTTTTCATTTTCTGTTTCCATCTCATGCATACTGATGCTTGAAGGAAGCAGGGCGCCCGCTCCCCCCACATGTCTGTCTCTTCCCCAGATTGCTGGGGGCTTGGCTCAGGCTGTGGATTGGGCTCTTCCCGGCCCCGACTTGCTAAGCATTTCAGTTCAGTGAAAGCTAAACGCCACCATTTCTGGGAGCCCACCACCCTCGGGATGGCGCGGATTCCTGGCAGCCGAGGCCTGCAAGGCCTCCCTGCGGCCGGAAATCAAGACTGTGAGCAGCGCCAGCCAGGCCTGGGGCCAGGGGGCCTTCAGTGATGCTCTTTGTTTATTATTTACTGCCACCTGCTGGTCACCTGTGGATCCTGCGCCCCAAGTGAGCTCTTAAAAGGGGAAAGGCACCATTTCTAAATCCAGTACAGGACCGGAGAAGGAGAAAGTGGGCTATTCCACTTGGCTGCACTCCCCATTCTTTGGGGGTGGGGAGCAAGCCCCCTTGGAGAACTTAGTTTCTTCGTAAACTCAAGTCACTTGCCCTGACAAGCGCCTCTTTTGGCCAGCAGTGTTTCCCAGGCACAAGATGGGACAGATGTCTTCCAAGACGTCTTCAGGTCCCCAAAATCTATTTCCTAACATCTCGAGTACTCAACAAACAATATTTAAATCTACTTGTCAGGCAACGGCGCCAGGAGATAAAAATTTTTAAAAAACAATAATTTACAAGTTTTCCCCAAAAGCATACATGCTGGAGAGAGTGTAGAGAGAAGGGAACCCTCCTGCCTTGTTGGTGGGAATGCAAACTGGTGCACCCACTATGGAGAACAGTATGGAGGTTCCTTTAGAAACTAAAACTAGAGCTACCGTATGACCCTGCAATCCCATTCCTGGGCATACATCCAGAGAAAAACATTATCCAAAGGGCTATATGCACCTCAATGTTCACTGCAGCACTACTCACGAGAGCCAAGCCAGGGAAGCAGCCTACATGTCCACTGCCGGAGGAACGGATAAAGATGTGGATCGTACACACAATGGGATATTACTCGGCCATTAAAAAGAATGAAATAATGCCACCTGCCGCAGCGGATGGACTTAGAGATTATCACAAGGCGTGAGGTAAGTCTGACAGAGAAGGAGAAATGGCATATGACATCCTTTAAATGTGGGATCTACAAAGAAACGATACAAATCAACTTAAAGAACAGAACGAGACTCACAGACTTAGAGAGAATGAAATTACGGTTGTCAGGGGGAAAACTGGGGAAAGGGATAGCCAGGAAGTTTGGGATGGACATGTGCACACTGCTGTATTTAAAACGGACAACCAGGAGGACCTACTGCGTCGCACAGGGGACTCTGCTCGATGTCCCACAGCAGCTTGGATGGGGGGAGCTTGGGGGAGAAGGGATGCGTGTGTCTATACGGCTGAGTCCCTTCGCTGTCCACCTGCAACTGTCACCACCTTGTTAACTGGCTATACTGTAACACAAAATAAAAAGGCTTAAAAAAATAATTTACAAGCTTTATTTCCTCCCAGAGTTAGCAAATGGATTTCAACTGGAAATTTTCTTCCTATGGTTGCCAACAATTTTTTTTAACACAGGCTTTTTTTGTTTTCCAAGTCCAGAAAAGTACGTTAGGGCTGGGGCCCTTGTCAGTTGGGAGGCTGCTCAGCCCTTGGTGAGCAGCTGCTCCCTTCGATCACTTTCTATCACTCCCCTCTCTGCCACGTCTCCTGGGGCCAAAGTGAAGATAAGACGTGAGGTGCCGGCACCGCTGAAACCCCTGCAGCGGAGGGGCAACTCCAACGGGGGGCCCTGAGCTTATCTTGCTAATGAGGTTCTAGATGAGAAAAAAAAAATGACCATTTAAAAGCAGGCAGTCTTCCCTGGGCTACAACTGCTAAAACCCGCATGCCCTGGAACCTGTGCTCTGTAACACGAGTAGCCAACACTCACGGCAACAGGAGGAAGCCTGCACGCAGCACCCAGAACCCAGGGCAGTCCAAATAAATAATTAAAGAGCAGTCATTCTCTGAATGAATGGGGCTTCACTTAGCAAATTAAGACTTTTAATAAACATGCTCACTGAGACACACTGTGTTTGACAATCAGATCATTAGTCATTCCTATCTTAACACCCACTTTTACAACTTTCAGTGGCAGATGAGACAGGCCAGCAATCCAGATATGGACTGGACCGTTGGAAAGTGCAGTGTTAAACTAACTGCACTCCATCTTAATGCAGTCAGGGCTCGGAATCAGCTATATCCCCCACATCTCAGGGGCAGCAGGAAGGCTGGTGCTCACATGATCTGTGAGGAGAAAGTCAGCAACTCCTGGGAAACCAGGAAACAACCATGAGCCCGGTGTTCTGGGTGGAAAAGGCGCATTGACGCATGGATTTGACAAGTTCATGCGCTATAGTGCTGACTCGGCTCTGTTGTGAGCTTGGGTTTTTTCCTAATACAAGTATTGATTCCTGCAATCTTCATAACAAACCCATTTTACAGATGAGGAACTGGAGGCACAGAGAGAGGAAGTAACGTGCCCCAGGCCACACACAAATGGGTCGGGGAGCCCAGAATTAAACCCAGGCCACTGGGCTGTGGGGCCACTTGCCCCGTCTCTGCTCTCTGCCCCCTTTACAGGGGAAGAAGCAGCGTGAATTCTGCCCTCCTCTCTGCATTTTGTTTGCAGGGTGCTCCGGATAGGTCACTTTACCTCTCAGCTGGGGCTTCTTCCTCTTAAAAAGAGAACTGGACTCAGTTCTCTGAGCTCCCAGCAAGCTGCTAGGTGGCAAGTCTGCAGCCAGGCCACCCCCAGCTCTGAGGACCCATGAGGCCGTCTGTACTCAGCCTTACTCAGTCACCAGATGCAGCCACTTCCAAACGGAACCAGAACGCAAGCCTTCCCTATGGCGGCAGATTAGAGGTGGTCTTCCTACCCCCAGGCTCCCCTGGTGGCTCAGACAGTAAAGAATCTGCCTGCGGTGTAGGTGACCTGGGTTCGACCCCTGGGTCAGGAAGATCCCTCGGAGAAGGGAAACAGCTACTCACTCCAGTATTCTTGCCTGGAGAATCCCATGGACAGAGGAGCCTGGTGGGCTACAGTCCACGGGGTTGCAAAGAGCCAGACACAACTGAGAGAATAACGCTTTCCTACAGCTGAGAACCCTCGGGCCCCCCGAGCCCATCTGGGCCCATCTTGACTCAGTTAATGGACAGAATCAGCTGGAAGCTCATTCTGGGACTTCGGAGGCTGGGTCAGAGAAGCCTTAGCGCTTACCCCATCCTCCACCCTCCACCCCATCCACGACGGCTGCTCTCGGCCTCCTTGGGATGCTTGCTGTGAGGGAAGCTAGGATCACACAAGGGGGCTGACCAACGCGAGGAAGCCCAAACTGCCACATGGCAATGCTGCACTGAGGGGGCGGCCTGAGCACCTCACTGCAGGCACCAGGCGTGGAGATAAAGGGTCCTGCCCCAGCAGATGCAGCGAGGAGAAGAAGCAAGGAGCCAGGTCCACACCAGGACCAAGAACCACGCGTAGGGCCCCAGATGGATGATCCAGCCCAGTTGCCTCCAATCATTAGAGTTGTGCCAAGTAAGGCCCAAGTCAGACAGTAGTGTCGAGCCCTCCTGCCCTGCCCTGCCTGAAATCCTGACCCAGGACATCAGGAGCAGAACGAAACAGCCATCCTTCTCTGCCATCACATTGTAGGGCAGCTGCAATAGATAGCGGGGCCCCAGAGGTGGAGCAGACCAGGCTTTGGCCAGTTCCTGGTGACTACGGGGACCGGGTGCCCAAAGCTGGCGTCAGTCACAGGAAGAGAACAAGGTATCAAAGAAGTCCACCTATGAAACATACATTATGTTTGTGTATACGACCTTATATAACATACAATACATTTGTTAAATACACGTATGTACATGTAAGGTACTTGTAAACATACACGACCTTGCTACTACTACCATGACTTCTACTATCATGATGAGAATGACAACTACTATAACTATTAATGATAATAATAGTGTCTGATAAGTGGTCTGTTGGGTCCCATAAAGTGTGAAAGTCACAGTCGCACCCCTGTGTCCGACTCTTCGTGACCCTTTGCAGCCCGCCAGGCTCCTCCGTCCATGTGACTCTCCAGGCAAGAATACTGGAGGGGGTAGCCTTTCCCTCCTCCAGGGGATCTTCCCGACCCAGGGATTGAGCCCAGGTTTCCTGCCTCACAGGTGCTTTCTTTACCATCTGAGCCACCAGGTAAGCCCCAGTTGTATGCCATGCGTGGTGCTAAACATTTCACAAACACATTTTCACGTGGACACCTAACAAACCATGACTACGGTACTGTGGAAAGCTCATGCTGTCTATGAGGACGCTGTAGTCCTGAGAGGCTGCGTGACTTGCCCAAGGTCACCCCGTGGCAGAACCTGAACTGGAATAGAGTGGTGAGTCCATAGCCCAAACCTGCAGCTTCACCGTCCACTCTCCAGGAGTGAACACTTTGGGCCACCTCTCTGGAAATCCCTCGGGCCACCCACCAGCACCTGTTTTCCCTTTGTTCCTTAAGACGAATGGGGTCTCACCAATATAGAAATGCAGACAGTGGGGCAAAGCATCTGGGCCCCGTTGCCACAGGGTGGGGCTGCCTGGCCCTGCTACGCTGTGCCATCCTGGGACACCAGCTGTGCCCTCATCTGCTCATTCNGGGATCTTCCTGGGTGACCTGCCAGGGAGAGTCAGGGAGCCAGGCTTTGCTCTGTTTATGTTTATGCTTCTGCTACGTGGCTGTCTTGCTCCAGGCCAAATGAGTCTCCAGGTTGTCACTGTGCCAGCAGGGGCCAGAGTAGAGAAAAATCTAGCTTTGCCAGAAAAACCAAGATCTTGAGGACATTGGTTGTAGCCTTACCTCCAATCGGATTATAGCTCGTGTACAAACCCTTTCTTTCTGCTGGATTCCTCTGCTTTGGACAATGGCCAAGCAAGAAACAGGCCCAGGATCAGCCCAGCCCAGTTTGCTTTCCCAGGGCCCAGAGGCCCAGGGCAAAAATACTTCATGTTCTAGGGATTTCCCTCGTGGGCCAGTGGCTAAGACTCTGCACTCCCAGTGTGGGGGGCTGGGGATTGATCCCTGGTCAGAGAACTAGATTCCACATGCCACAATGAAAGATCTTCTACTAAGACCTGGTGCAGTCAAATAAATAAACACAAATAAATATCAAAAAAATTCTTCATGTTCTGTACCTCCTTGGTAATTGCCAACTTCAAGGCTTCAATAAATCAAGCTTATTGACATTTCTTAACAGCCCAGAAATGAGTGGAGGTCATTTGAGAAGGGTGGAGCCTCAGATTGTTCTGTTGGCCACACAGGAGAGGGAGAATGTTAAGAAAGGTGGCAGAACCCAGCCTTTATTGCTGAAGCCCTACACGGGACCGGCTGTGTTACCATTCACAGGTCACTGGATCTCTCGGAGCCTCAGGTTCTTCTTCAGTTTCGTTATATGTGGAATGAGCAGATTGGACTGGATGGCCTCCAAGCTTCTTTGTTGCATGTTACAATGTTAACAACTGTACGTTTACAATTTACTTACTTCCCCGGATTTCGGAATGATTAACCCGGAGAGCAGCAACCACATCTTTCAGCAGAGTGGAAGCAAGTCTCAGAAAAAAAAAAAAAAAAAAGCCTGATGAAAATAACAACAGAGGAACGTGACAGCAGCAGATGAATAAGAATCAGGGCAGATGAGGAATCTGTCTACAGGTCCCTGTCTTGAAACCCTTCATTTACTGGGTATGTGCAGGAAAGTCAGGAGTATCTGTATCACACTGTCCTGGGCAAGAGGCTGAAGGTTAAAGGACCATGTGGGAGAGACAGGGTAGGGAGTCGATTCTGAAGAAGGATCTCCTTTGGCCAGGGCTGTTGGCCCTGGGAAGCAGCCTTGGAGTGGTTAACACGAGCTTTGACTTCAGCCAGGTTTTGTGTGTCCGCTTCTTTTTCTGCCTCCTGTATGTTCTTGAGTAAGTTACCTAAACTACGTGCTGTGGTTTCCTTAACCATAAAAATGGGAATCATGATAGCACATACGGTATAGGGCCTGGGTTACAAATATTCAGATAACTGAGGATTAAATGAGATGAAATATACCAAGTAGCTTACACATAGCCTGGTACACAGCTGCCAGTGATGGACGTGATTATTAGGTTTTTTTTTGCCATTTCTTGACCTTGGATTATAGTTTCCAGGTAAGTAAAATAGAATTCTAAACATGCTCTGCTTATATGTGGTAATCTAGATCTTTTAAAGTTCTTTTTCCTTCATTAGGGAAAAAAAAAAAAAATCCCAACAGACTGAGAACAAACTCAGTATTTTTCCCAAACTGGTTGGAGGAAGCTAACTGTCCTGGGTCACCTGTGTGCTTCTTAGTGCAGAGTCCAGATCGCAGAGTGTTTGAGGCGGGCCCAGAAATGAGCATGTGAACAAGGTGGCTGATAAGGGTTGAGTCTGCTCTGCTTTTTTCTTTCTCTGGTCTGCACTGGATCTTCTTGCTGCGAGTGGGCTACTCTCTAGCTGCAGCTCGGGCTTCTCTTGTTGCGGAGCAAGGGCTCTGTAATTGT
>SJYA01009861.1:0-14453 GCA_006410615.1 Neotragus moschatus
TGTTCAAAGAGCCAGCAGCAGGAAGAGGAGGGATGGTGCCAGAAATTTGGGCCAAGAGGCAGGAGAGGATGGGGAGCCCCCCTCCTGAGAATCAGCATGTCAGAGGTGCTCCTCTCCGGGGGTCTGAGAAAGACAGGGATGCCATTTCCACAGTGGTTGGCTCCTAAGATCTTTCTTTTTACTCATGCTATCACTCTCTAGGAGGGGGGGGGCACCATTTAGTGATAAAATGGGAGTGGATAACAAAGGGAAAGAATTCATTGGGAGATCTGGATTTCTCTTCTTTTCTATGCTAATAGGTATAACATGTACTGTACTTCGCAGAATCCAAAGCGTTATCTTTACAGCATTTAGCATCTTGTTAAACCTCACAGCTTCCCAGATGGCTCAGCAGTAAAGTATCCGACTGTCAATGCAAGAGACCCTGGTTTGATCCCTGGGTCTGGAAGATCGCTTAGAGGAGGAAATGGCAACCTACGCCTTCCAGTATTCTTGCCTGGGAAATCCTATGGACAGACGAGCCTGAATGCTGCGCTCCATAGGGTCACAGAGTCAGACAAGAGCACATCCGCAAACCTAGCAGCACCCTGTGAAATGATGTGAGTTTGCGCACTTAGAGCTGAGGAACTGAGGCTGAAGGAAACTAACTGACTGGTTCAATGTATCAACATAATAAGTGGCAAAGCAAGAATTTGGAAGCTAAAGTCAAGTGTATTTAATTGAAAATAGCACCAAAGGTCCATTCCTAATCCACTCAGAAAGACTTCCTTAGTTATAGCAGTAAGAAACTGAGCACCTAGTAAATATCTGGTCCTGTGCTAGGTGTTCGGCATGCCTGACTCTTTAAATCATTATAAAACAAAACAAAGTAAGAGAAAAACATACTTATCAATGGCAAGGCACAATGTGGACAGAGATGACCTGAGAATGATTTTCCAGGAGAGAGGGAGCCTGCCAAAATTGGTGAACATTTTTGCAAGGAAAATTTTAATTTTCATTCAACTCTAAATGAAGAAGACTCTGCCAAGGAGTGCTGGCCAAGAGCAGCCTCTAACTGGAGAGATTCCACATTCATGGTCACGGCTATTAAACTGTCAAGATTCTGATGTTATAAATCAGTTGCTGCAAATAGAGTCACTTTAATTTCCGGAATCTAAAGAGTATCTTCAGCAACGACAAATGAGACGGTAAACCAAAGGACATTTTATTTATATTTTTTACCTCTTATTTCAATAACCACAAATATATCTGGGCTAAGCCATTTCTAGTCAGTGCTGTTATCTTTTGAGAAGGAAATTTACCAATGCCTACTTAAAAAAAAAATGCATGCCATGCAGAGACACAGTGTCACTTTCCGTATAAAGTCTACTTAGGCTTAATGTGAATATGAGGGTTGTGCAGCTGGTCATTGCTCAGATGTACAGAAAAGCGGATTCTCCATCCAGAAAGCTTGCCTGTTTCCTGGCTGGTATGAGACAGGAAACTGTCAGGTGCTTTCAAAGGAAGACACTGTGACTGATGAGCAGCTCAAATATTACAGTGTATTGGACCTCAGATAGCACTGCACCTCATTTCCTGGCACATATTTGCCTTCAGGGAAAGGAAAATGAGTTTTGCTCTAAAAACAGAGCATTAATTAGACGTGGGTCATAGCTGATGAAACAGACTCTGGCTTCACATATGTCCTTAAGCTCTCCACTTCCAATGGCGCTTATTCAACAGGTAGCTGCAGTTTTATCTGCCTACTTTCAGATGTAGTGCCAACCCTTTAGGAACTTACACTTTATGAAATATCCATGTCTAATATAGTCACAGTTGCTCAGTTCTAGCTCTCTGTTCATAATTTTGCTGTTGTTTTCTCTGAATATATTTAGTAAACATACATTTGAAAAATTTAACCTTTAAAATATTTTAGTGCAGATTCTGTATAGTTCCCCTGGAAATGGAGTCTCTAAGAAAATGACATATCCTAAAAATATTGAGCTGAACTAGGCTTAGTGTTTTTTTTTTAATTATTGAAATATAGTTGACTTACAATGTTGTGTTACTTTCAAGTGGAGGGTAGTGATATATAAATTCATTTTTAGATTCTTTTCAGATTCTTTACCATTATAGGTTATTACGAGATACAGAATATAGTTCCCTGTGCTACACAGTAGGTCCTTATTGCTTATTTTATACACGTGTTTGCTTCCGTTATATATAAGTCGTTTCCATTGTGTCTGACTCTTTGCAACCCCACAGACCGTAGCCCAGCAGCTTCCTCTGTCTGTGGGATTCTCCTGGCAAGAATGCTGGCGTGGGTAGCCTTGCCTTCCTCCAGGGGATCTTCCTGACCCAGGGATGAAAGCCAGGTCTCTTATGTCTCCTGCTTTGGCAGGTGGGTTCTTTACCACTAGCCCCACCTACAGTAGTGAGTTTATTTTAATCCCAAACTCCTAGTTTTTTTATGTTTAAAGTAACATTTCATGTTTTTTTCTGGCCCTAACTTTAATAGGATTTAAACATCTTTATAATAGAAAAAAGAAACTTAACCTTATCACTTGTGCACTGCTAAACTGCTCTTCTGCAAAGACCTTGTGAAGGGCGGCCTTGTGCCCTGCGGGTCCTTTTGTTCATCATGTGGAGTGCTGTTGCTGCAGCGCTGTGCTGTGTGTGACGGTCCTCCTGCTTCTCTTCCAGGCTTGTGTTAGTACACAAACACAGGAGAGCATGTGGCCAAAGGACAGAAAAGAGGACTTGCCTGGTGAGGGAAATCTTACCCGGTAGTTAGAATAAACATTCAAAAGAAGACCAGAACAAAATCTACTAGCTGTGCTCCTCACTGCCTCTCTCATTCATGCCCGATTTTCTTGCAAACTGACTCTGGAGTTCTGGATACGGGGGTTCCGTGAAAGAGTCAGACATGACTCCAGCTGTGAGATGTCCCCTCTCTGGTAAGGGAAGTGTCGCATGCATGCAGCAAAATTATCTCAGTAATCTAAAACGGTGTGCTATAAAGGCTGGTGGCTAGAGAAGAGATATAAAAAGTCTGGTGATGAGGTGGTTCTGCACCTCAAGAGAAGAAAAGCTTCATGAAAGAAGCTGTATTTGGGTCGATCCCTGAAGAATAGCAGAGTGGTTCTCTCCACACGCCATGACATTCCACCTCCACTGTCACCTTTCCAAACCCAAGTTATCCCTCCTCTGGACTCGAGCCTATTTGTAAAGCCACTCCTGAGGCCACACCAGAATCTGTTCATGCTTCTTGCATTCCTTGGACCAGGGGTCCCTCTGCACTCCTCTTGAAGTTCTTCCTTATACTACACTCATCTGTGTACTTAGTGCTTGGCTGTACTTGACAGCTAGTTCTTCCCAGCCTCCCTCTGTCCCTTTCGGCATGTAGCCTGGTTTGTATCACAGATCCCCAGGGAGTCTCTGTGACAAAAACTTGAATGAACTAATTTACCTTCCTCTTCATTACATCCACTGGCCTGCGGAGTTACATGCCACCTCCTTCAACAAAGGGGCAGTCCAAGAAATTGCTTCTTTCCTTTTCCTGATGTTGGGAAGTGTATAAAGAAGCTTCAACTTATACACGACGAAGACTGGACTTACAGCAAGAGGCTGCAGTCTGCGTGTTCGTCTCTTACAAGATTGTATGTAACTCAGGAGGAAAGCCAATCTCAAAACCTGATGCTGTGTTATGACACAGCTTCCCATGAATTCCTGGGCTGAAAGTGGGACTTGGTTATGTCTGATACCTGCTAAGTCATTTCAGTCGTGTCCAACTCTGTGTGACCCCATAAACAGCAGCCCACCAGGTTCCCCCGTGCCTGGGATTCTCCAGGCAAGAACACTGGAGTGGGTTGCCATTTCCTTCTCCAATCATGAAAATGAAAAGTGAAAGTGAAGTCGTTCAGTCGTGTCCGACTCTTAGCGACCCCATGGACTGCAGCCTACCAGGCTCCTCCATCCACGGGATTTTCCAGGCAAGAGTACTGGAGTGGGGTGTCATTGTCTACTTATGTTATATTATGGACCCTAATTTTAACTGTGAATTGATATTTTCTTCTGAAACATACTGCCCTAATTTTGTCTGCCTCAGGAAAAACTGTTGGCCCACATAAAACATTTTAAAGGTAAAATGCAGCTTCTTAAATGGACACAAGTGAATGAGTAGAATTACCGACATGGCCTAAGTTAAATATATTTGTGACTGTTTACTAATGGTAAGAAAATAAATCAAACAAAAGGATTAATTTTCAGTTGCTTCAGGACTAACTCTAGTGTTGGCTAAACATTCTAGTTTCTTCAACCTGGAGTTCAGGAGTAAAGATAGGCATACGATAACCAAGCTTTTAGTCAAAGAGTTATTAGAACATAAAAATAAACTTTCTAGAAGTTACAATTATTAGCAAAATTTCACCTTCCCCTTCAGAAAAGGAATAGTCCAGTTCAGTTCAGTTCAGTCACTCAGTCGTGTCCAATTCATTGCAACCCCATGAACCACAGCATTCCGGGCCTCCTTATCCATCACCAACTCCCGGAGTCCACCCAGACCCACGTCCATTGAGTCGGTAATGCCATCCAACCTTCTCATCCTCTTTTGTCCCCTTCTCCTGCCCTCAATCTTTCCCAGCATCAGAGTCTTTCCCAATGAGTCAGCTCTTCACATCAGGTGGCTAAAGTATTGGAGTTTCAGCTTCAGCAGCAGGCCTTCCAATGAACACCCAGGACTGGTCTCCTTTAGGATGGACTGGTTGGATCTCCTTGCAGTCCAAGGGACTCTCAAGAGTCTTCTCCAACACCACAGTTCAAAAGCATCGATTCTTCAGCACTCAGCCTTCTTTATAGTCCAACTCTCACACTGATACATGACCATTGGAAAAACCATAGCCTTGACTAGATGGACCTTTGTTGGCAAAGTAATGTCTCTCTTTTTAATATGCTGTCTAGGTTGGTCAAAACTTTCCTTCCAAGGAGTAAGCGTCTTTTAATTTCATGGCTGCAATCACCATTTGCAGTGATTTGGGACCCCGAAAAATAAAGTCAGCCACTGTTTCTACTGTTTCCCCATCTTTTTCCCATGAAGTGATGGGACTGGATACCATGATCTTAGTCTTCTGAATGTTGAGCTTTAAGCCAAGTTTTTCACTCTCCTCCTTTACTTTCATCAATAGGCTCTTTAGTTCCTCTTCACTTTCTGCCATAAGGGTGGTGTCATCTGCATATCTGAGGTTATTGATATTTCTCCTGGCAATCTTGATTCCAGCTTGTGCTTCCTCCAGTCCAGTGTTTCTCCTGAAATACTCTGCATAGAAGTTAAATAAGCAGGGTGACAATATACAGCCTTGATGTACTCCTTTTCTTATTTGGAACCAGTCCATTGTTCCATGTCCAGTTTTAACTGTTGCTTCCTGACCTGCATACAAATTTCTCAAGAGGCAGGTAAGGTAGTCTGATATTCCCACCTCTTGAAGAATTTTCCATAGTTTATTGTGATACTCAGGATGGTGTGATCACTCACCTAGAGCCAGACATCCTGGAATGGGAAGTTAAATGGGCCTTAGGAAGCATCACTATGAACAAAGCTAGTGGAGGTGATGGAATTCCAGTTGAGCTACTTCAAATCCTGAAAGACGATACTGTGAAAGTGTTGCACTCAATATGCCAGCAAATTTGGAAAACTCAGCAGTGGCTACAGGACTGGAAAAGGTCAGTTTTTATTCCAATCCCAAAGAAAGGCAATGCCAAAGAATGCTCAAACTACCACACAATTGTACTCATCTCACATGCTAGTAAAGTAATGCTCAAAATTCTCCAAGCCAGGCTTCAGCAATACGTGAACTGTGAACTCCCTGATGTTCAAGCTGGTTTTAGAAAAGGCAGAGGAACCAGAGATCAAATTGACAACATGCTGGATCATTGATAAAACAAGAGATTTCCTAAAAATCATCTATTTCTGCTTTATTGACTATGCCAAGGCCTTTGACTGTGTGAATCACAATAAACTGTGGAAAACTCTTAAAGAGATAATGTAGCATTAACTTTTGGTTCTGAATGTCAAGACATTAAGCAGAGAAATAGAGATTTGTTTATATTTTACTTAGTCCCTCCATCCATAACAATAATTCACCCATCCATCCTGGTGTGAGTCATTACAAAGTGTTCTCCCTGTCNCTCTCCTCCTTTACTTTCATCAATAGGCTCTTTAGTTCCTCTTCACTTTCTGCCATAAGGGTGGTGTCATCTGCATATCTGAGGTTATTGATATTTCTCCTGGCAATCTTGATTCCAGCTTGTGCTTCCTCCAGTCCAGTGTTTCTCCTGAAATACTCTGCATAGAAGTTAAATAAGCAGGGTGACAATATACAGCCTTGATGTACTCCTTTTCTTATTTGGAACCAGTCCATTGTTCCATGTCCAGTTTTAACTGTTGCTTCCTGACCTGCATACAAATTTCTCAAGAGGCAGGTAAGGTAGTCTGATATTCCCACCTCTTGAAGAATTTTCCATAGTTTATTGTGATACTCAGGATGGTGTGATCACTCACCTAGAGCCAGACATCCTGGAATGGGAAGTTAAATGGGCCTTAGGAAGCATCACTATGAACAAAGCTAGTGGAGGTGATGGAATTCCAGTTGAGCTACTTCAAATCCTGAAAGACGATACTGTGAAAGTGTTGCACTCAATATGCCAGCAAATTTGGAAAACTCAGCAGTGGCTACAGGACTGGAAAAGGTCAGTTTTTATTCCAATCCCAAAGAAAGGCAATGCCAAAGAATGCTCAAACTACCACACAATTGTACTCATCTCACATGCTAGTAAAGTAATGCTCAAAATTCTCCAAGCCAGGCTTCAGCAATACGTGAACTGTGAACTCCCTGATGTTCAAGCTGGTTTTAGAAAAGGCAGAGGAACCAGAGATCAAATTGACAACATGCTGGATCATTGATAAAACAAGAGATTTCCTAAAAATCATCTATTTCTGCTTTATTGACTATGCCAAGGCCTTTGACTGTGTGAATCACAATAAACTGTGGAAAACTCTTAAAGAGATAATGTAGCATTAACTTTTGGTTCTGAATGTCAAGACATTAAGCAGAGAAATAGAGATTTGTTTATATTTTACTTAGTCCCTCCATCCATAACAATAATTCACCCATCCATCCTGGTGTGAGTCATTACAAAGTGTTCTCCCTTGATGATTTGAATAACTCATGCATTATTTCACACCCTTTCAGCCCCATCTCTTACTAGAGCCATCATCATTGCCACCTGATCCATGCTGGCTTTGACCACCTTCATGCTTGCCATGACAATGCCTCAGCTCAAACAGGATGGTCTCACTTCCTATTTTGGGAGGTCTCTGGTATTGGTTTGTAGGATGTTTGTTGGAATACACGTGTTACATATATCTAACCTATCATTTGGGGCAGAGTTCATGGACATGAGGTTGCTGTTGTTGCTGCTAAGTCACTTCAGTCGTGTCCGACTCTGTGAGACCCCAGAGATGGCAGCCCACCAGGTTCCCCCGTCCCTGGGATTCTCTAGGCAAGAACACTGGAGTGGGTTGCCATTTCCTTCTCCAATGTATGAAAGTGAAAAGTGAAAGTGAAGTCGCTCAGTCATGTCAGACTCCTAGCAACCCTATGGACTTCAGCCTACCAGGGTCCTCCATCCATGGGATTCTCCAGGCAAGAGTACTGGAGTGGGGTGCCATTGCCTTCTCCGACATGAGGTTATTCCTGACCAATTCAGATTCAACGATCAATCATCTGCAATGTGGACAACTCGATAATGTGATATTGTATGTTCTTTCTCTTCCTCTCTGCCTCCCTTCCCACGTCCCTAATGCTAGGACCACTTCGCAAATAACCTACCTGTATTCAGTCCTTCATCTTAAGCTGAGCTCTCAGGGGGACAAAGATAAAATGTTTGGTACCAGAACTGGCTGGAGAAAAATGTAATGCGATTTTGGAATTTGATCCCTTAACAGCCAAACAGCAGTAAGGACCTGTAAGCAGGGTCACAGTGATACCTAGTATACGATGGCATCAGAATTATTCTCAGGTGTTTCAGATTAGGATGGAGTAGGAGAAAGGCCTAGAGAAGGAAATAGCAACCCACTCCAGTGTTCTTGCTTGGGATATCATGGACAGATACCGTGATACCATGATACCATGGACAGAGCCTGGCAGACTACAGTTCAGGGGATCACAAAAAGTCAGACATGACTGAGCAACTAACACACACACACAGACACACACACAGGAGAAACACTTAACTGAGTCTGACATGGGAAACACAGTTCCTTCTCTAGGAGGAAATAAAGGAATGGGCCAATATGTCCTAAGGCGGGATGAGCAAGGTATATGCAGGGACGGGACATGAGGACTTTGGACTATGGTATGGAGGAGGAGTAAACCTGAATAGGGGGTGTGAGGAGGAATAATGCTGACAGCTGATATCCTTGAAGACCTCAGGGGTCCGCTCCTAATATGCTACTGGGATCAGTTCTTGGGTTTCAATGATGCCTCCAGTGAACGATGTGGAGATGTTGAAATCATCTTGGTAGAGTATGAGTGTTAGATGCTTGAGGAGGTAGGAATGTTAGAATGGATTATATAGAATTAGAGAACTCATCCCTTGACTATTTCTCCAGAAGAGCCCAGAAAATAGAACTTTCATTAAGGTAATAAAAAAATTGCACTAGTGAGGAAACACTGAGATCTTTAAAGCCCACAGTGATGGCCATTTCGAATGAGAGATTCTACCACAGGACTGGGTTCCATAATATCAGTGAGGATGACAGGGGTCTAGAAAGGCAGAAACAAGGTAGGTTGCATTAAACATCAGAGGCAAGATTGATGTAATTGTCATAATGGGAAATAAGGCCAGAGTGCTTATCAGACTCATAGGACCTAGAGCGGCTGGGAGCAATATGTACATTACAGTGATTAATGCTACTTCCTTTTTAAAAATCAGAAATCAGCAATCAGAACGCTGATGTCAGTAGCTGCAGTGGAACAAACTGTGATTCCTTCTTTAGTCTCCAGACCTAAGCCAGTGAGCAGACGCACAACCCAGTGACTGATGAGACAATCCTGGAAGGTCACCAGGAATGCATACAACAAATATTCCCACTACTCTTCTCCTAATGGATCTACAGCCATTTACTGGTAACTGCGCTAAAGAAAAGATAGTATCTAGACTTCCAGGATCACTGGGCACAGTCTACCACTGACACTAGGGTAACCAAAACATCATCACAGTTCCTTTATTAAAGTGGGGACCTTCAGCTTAATTAAAGCAGAAGGCAGGTACTAAATGTATTTTTACCCTCAAGTAACCTTCACTGGGCTCTCAGACCAACCCTGTGGTTATTTTCCTGGGCCCTAAATATATAAATTGAGCTACCAATGATTAGTAGCTAGGAGAATTCCCATAATGGTTCTCTAACCAGTGAAATGTGAACCATTTTTGTAGAAACAGTCAAATATAAGCCTCAAAACCTATGCTTCATAACAATAGTTAATTAGAAACAATACTATATTCCAGGAGGAATTGCAGAGATAAGTGTGAAAAAATTAAAGGGTAAAAATGATCTCCATATATTCCTACTCATTTTATCTGCTTGTCTTCTGCAAAACCAGTTAAGAATATGAGGCATGAGAGTGGGCACTCACACAGTCAACTGAACTGTAGCCCTCATCACAGCGGCTGTGCTGAATGAGGTATCTTACTGGGAGGATCAATGCATACTCTGGCACTGGGCATGCAGCCACATAATCTTCATAGGTAAAGACTACACAGTGAACACATCCTTTCTTAACCCCATTAGGAAGGACACCAGAAGCAGTTTGCTTTTATCTGGCAAAGATACCGGTTCACACTCACTATCTACCTCCAGGGCTATGACAATTCTTTGATACAATACAAGCTATGTATCACAGAAGATCATGCTGTTTCACTATACCGATGACCTGACCAGGAAACAACAGTTATCCTATAGAAATATGCACGTCACATCCTGCGGTTGGGGGCAGGGGGCAGTGAATCCCTCTGAAAGTTACAAATTGATTACCTCAGATCCAAATGCACCCTTCATGAACAGCTTCTGTGGAAATACTTGGGAATTTAGAACGTTGATGCATCTCTCCCTTTTCAGCGAGTTTAATATAAATCTTTGTCAATAGAGAGCACTGGAGAGACACTGCAGGGAAAGGGACTTCTCATTTTGGTTCAGTTCAGTTCAGCGCTCAGTAGGGTCTGATTCTTTGCATGAACTGCAGCACGCTGGGCCTCTCTGTCCACCCAACTCCCAGAGTCCACCCAAACCCATGTCCATTGAGTCGGTGATGCCATCCAACCATCTCACCCTTGTCGTCTCCTTCTCCTGCCTTCAATCTTTCCCAGCATCAGGGTCTTTGCCAATGAATCAGCTTTCCACATCAGGTGGCCAAATTATTAGAGTTTCAGCTTCAATATCAGTCCTTCCAATGAATATACAGGACTGATTGCCTTCAGAATGGACTGGTTGGATCTCCTTGCAGTCCAAGAGACTCTCAAGTGTCTTCTTCAACACCACAGTTGATTCAAAAGCATCAATTCTTCAGCGCTCAGCTTTCTTCACAGTCCAACTCTCACATCGATACATGACCACTGGAAAAACAGATAGCCTTGACTAAATGGGCCTTTGTTGGCAAAGTAATGTCTCTGCTTTTTAATATGCTGTCTAGGTTGGTCACAACTTTCCTTCCAAGGAGTAAGCGTCTTNTTTGGGGCCAGGAGGAGAAGGGGACGACAGAGGAAGAGATGGCTAGATGGCATCACCGACTCGACGGACCTGGGTTTGAGTGAACTCTGGGTGTTGGTGATGGACAGGGAGGCCTGGTGTGCTGTGATTCATGTGGTCGCAAAGAGTCGGACATGACTGAGCCACTGAACTGACTGAAGCCGACTTTTTCACTCTCCTCTTTCACTTTCATTAAGAGGCTCTTTAGTTCTTCTTCACTTTCTGCCATAAGGGTGGTGTCATCTGCATATCTGAGGTCACTGATATTTCTCCCGGCAATCTTGATTGCAGCTTGTGCTTCTTCCGGCCATTTTGGTTTGGGTGTGCTGTTTTGATGCTTCTCACTCCTGTTCAGCAGTTAGCAGATATGCATGCGTGGCAGTGTCCAGAGATGCTCTGTCATAGCTGCAAGCTCAGAGCACACAATCCTTCAGGAGCTCAGAGTATGAGCCTGGGCCCAAGGACCACCTGGCTGATGCCCTCTAGATGTGGACACAAGTACACTGGGATTTATGCCACTTTCCTAGTGAACAAGCCCTTAATCACCTGACTCCGTCAGTCTAGCCACTGCTCTTAATCTGCCAGCGTGCTAGGGAGGTATTTCTTATCTGCCCAGGAAAACCAGAGAATTCTCTGTTATCTCGTGGTTTGCAAACAGGTGTGTTCCACATTCTGAACTCCAGCCATGGGGAGGGAACCTTCTCCGATGGTACTATGGTAAATTAGTTTCTTGATATTAAACTCTGTGTTTCTAGCTTATGATTACACCCTGACAGATACAATCTCGCAACAACTCAGATCTGCTACTTTGATGCTTCAAGAGTCAAATGGTCTTTGGCATGCTAAGACATCCTCTCTAAGGTAAAAGACAAAACACTCATAATAAAAAAAAGGCCCACGACTTGGTTGGTCTCGATGGATCTTGAAGGTACCATAGATCTTCATCCTTGGTTGAGATGAAATATTTGATTATGAGCCACTGACTGACCATGTTGACCAAAGTTCCCATCAGAAGGTGGTTTTATAAAATTCACCAAAATGCTAAGTGTGGGCATGCTCAGTAACAATCTACTGTATGGTCAGTTCAGTCGCTCAGTCATGTCTGACTCTGTGATGCCATGGACTGCAGCACGCCAGGCTTCCCTGTCCATCACCAACTCCAGGAGCTTACTCAAACTCACGTCCATTGCATCTCCAACCATCTCATTCTCTGTCATCCCCTTCTCCTCCTGCCTTCAATCTTTCCCAGCATCAGGGTCTTTTCAAATGAGTCACTTCTTTGCATCAGGTGGCCAAAGTATTGGAGCTTCAGCTTTAGAATCAGTGCTTCCAAAGAATATTCAGGACTGATTTCCTTTAGGATGGACTGGTTGGATCTCCTTGCAGTCCAAGGGAACCTCAAGAGTCTTATCCAACACTACAGTTCAAAAACATCAATTCTTCTGTGCTCAGCTTTCTTTATAGTCCAACTCTCACATCCATACATGACTCCTGGAAAAACCGGTAGAAATGGTATAGTCAAGGTTAGAGCCAACGCGTCCAGAAGGCCTTCAAAATTGCGTGTTACATGATGAAATGGCCCAGACTCCTATGGCACCTGCTCTATCACATCAACTTCTCTCCAGCAACTCACAGCTATGGCCTCATGAGAAGTTCCTTCCAACTANCCGGTAGAAATGGTATAGTCAAGGTTAGAGCCAACGCGTCCAGAAGGCCTTCAAAATTGCGTGTTACATGATGAAATGGCCCAGACTCCTATGGCACCTGCTCTATCACATCAACTTCTCTCCAGCAACTCACAGCTATGGCCTCATGAGAAGTTCCTTCCAACTAACTGATGGAAGAGGAAAGTCCCAAGCCTGCTTCACAGATGGGTTGGCTCAATATACTAGATGTAGCTGAGAATAGACTGCTGTTGTCTAGATTCTCTTTGGGGGTAACACTAAAGGATAGTCATGAAGGGAAATTCACTTCAGCAGGCAGAGCTTTAATCAGTTCATGTGGTTTTCATTTTGTCTGTGAAAAATCTAGCTTAAGTGTGAATATGCATGGCCTCCTGGGCAATGGTGAATGGCTTGGCTGGTTGCTCAGGGGCCCGGAATAGATACTATTTGGAGAATTGGAAATAAAACATTCTGGACAACAAGTATGTGGATGGATCTATGGGAGAAGAATGGATTTTTGCCTTCTATTTTAATGTCTGCCAGAGACCACTCCTTGTATATGCCAGCCAGCATGTTTTTCAGCAATGTTTCAATGGACTCGTGAATGAAACAGCCACAAGAGAAAGCCTGGTGGCTACCCCTGGGCCATTTCATCTCACCAAGATACTGCTCACCAACCTACTCTCACATTAGCTGCTGCTCCTGCTCACATATACTGGTTGGGTTTCAATCATCAGGGAAGCCAAGATTAGGCTCTAAGATTAAATGTGTATATTCACCAAGGGGCATATTTCTTTGATCACTGCACGAATCTCCTCTGAAGGTCCCACGGGATTGAGCAATGGTGGCCAACTCAATTATCTTTGTATCTGCTTTCTTTCCTTCCTATCTTATCTCCTCTCGATCTTTATTCCAGGCATCACATTTCAAATAATATACCTGAACGCAGCCTTTGTCCTTGGCTCCGTTTATGGTCAAACTGTCCAAGACATTAGGTGCCCTTATTTCCCATCTCAAAAGCTTTCTTAATACTGCAATCCATCATACAATTATTATTTTCTCAAATGGCAGAGTTTTGTCTCATGGCCAAGATCATGTTTCCCATTTGTACCATCAACCCTATCACCTCCCACACCCTTCAGGAACTTGCACCATCAAGCATCCTTTCTCTGCCTTGTATCTTCAATTTTTCCTTTCCATATGATTCTGCTCTGTAGATACACTCTGACTCTGGAGTCCTACTCTCTCTTTTGTTTTCACCTTCTGGTCTCCTCTGGTTGACCCTCCTTCCCCTCAGCCAATTATCTACACACTCCCTAATATCTGATTGTATAGTGTTTCTGCCCATCATTCTACATCGTATTATTTTTTCAATGCCACCAGTGACTTTTCCCGTTACTGAAATATTAAGTGGTGTTCGGCCTTAGTTTCCTTGAACTCTCTGAACTCTTGACTCTACTGATGGACTCCTTCCTTCTCGGCTGCCACTGTCCTCTGAACACCAGCATTCTGATTTGCTTCTCCTCCTTCACGACTCCCTCTGGGTTTCTTCTTCATTGACTGAATGTACTTAGAAGCTTCATCATCAGCCTGACTCTTCTGACTATATCTTGCTTCCTAAGTAATTTGATTCAAATAAAATCTATAACAATATTTGGTACTACTTCTCATTACTTTCTTTTTAACATAAATGGCTTCTAAATCATACCTCAGCCAAAACTTTTTCTAAGGGCAAGTCACAGATTTCCAGATTTTGCAAATTTCCATCTACCAGAAGGAACTCTCTGCTTTTGTACACAACTGATACCTCAAATTCTCAATATCAAAAATACAATACATCACCCTTCCTCCTGGGTCTCCTCTTTAAAATAACTTCCAAACTTCACTCAATAACAATGTTTTTGTCACAATCTTCTCTTTTTCTAGTGTCCTACTCTAAATCCCTTTCATCAAGAGGCTCTTTAGCTCCTCTTCACTTTCTGCCATAAGGGTGGTGTCATCTGCATATC
>SJYA01009862.1:0-14342 GCA_006410615.1 Neotragus moschatus
CAGAGCTCAGATGTTTTCAAACATTTGCAAAGTACTCTTCCCAGTGAACATTTTATCTGTTTTCTGATTTCTTTCTATCTCAGAGCCCAGAAACATAACACCAAATGGAGAACCCAATTTTATGAAAAATACTGCTGCCAGGAGCCCAAAGGCAGCAGCCACAACCTGTCCTACCATTGGAACAGGTGTCTGGGAGGTGCTAAGGAGGTGGCAAGTGACTCTCCATTCCAGAGATATCACATTCACCAGCCCCCCAACCAGAATTACAAAATTGAAAGCTTTCAGAGTTACAAAAGTGAAGGCTTTCAGAATACAAAATTGAAGAGGAGCAAAGTATATAACAGAAACACCAGCAGACAATAGAAGCTTACCTCATCAAATCAAGGGGCTTTGGGGGGAAAAAAAATGATGCACAGGGCTGGAGGACTGTAGGTCAGGGATCACACTGAAAGCTGAAATCCAAGGACCAAATAAGACAACTCCACATCATGCCCCAGGTGAGAGAGACCAGGCTCAGTGGAGCCTAGAAAACAATGCAAGGTCTTCAAGGTCCATGGATCTGAGAGTGCCTTAGCTTTCCTGGAGGTTTTCCATGTGACAGCCAGGTGGTCACCTGGCCTTACCTAGTCTTAAAGCATCCTGACAGGAGGTTGTGTGAGGAATTGCCTTGCCCTAATGCAGCCTTTCTCTCTTACACATAAATGTAGTGCAGATCCCTAGATGGGCTATATCCTGTTGGCCTTTAACTTTAGGTAGATGTGAAATAATAAGAAATATACACTGGTCTTTACTCCTGGTTCCTGATAATATTTGGTCTTTGACCCCATTTCCTTTCACAGAGCTTGCAAATCCCTTGGAATTTCCCAGATGACAGGAGTGTCTTTTGTTCAAATGAGGTGGCTCTGGGTGGGCTCCTGGATGGGGCCTGGTCACCAGAAAAATCAAGCCATGATTAGAAGCTTGGAATCAAGACTGCTGGAAGAAGTATCAGCAACCTCATATATGCAGATGAGATGGTTAGATGGCATCACTATGAACTCAAAGGACCTGAGTTTGAACAACTCTGGGAGATGGTGATGGACAGGGAAGCCTGGCATGCTGCAGTCCTTGGGGTCACAGGGAGTCGGACATGACTTAGTGACTGAACAACCACAGAAGCTGGAAACTCTCAGCTCCGTCCTCCATCCTCCAGGAAGAAGAGAGGGGCCGGAGGCTGAGGAAATGATGGATCATGCCTCCGCGACGCAGCCTCCAGAAAAATCTATAAAGTGCCGCAAGTACAGGCTATGTTGCTGAACACAGCCACATCCTGGAAGGGAGGTGTACTGTAACTCCTCAGGGACAGAGCTACAGCACTTACGACCCTTCCAGACCTGGCTTTAGGTATCTTTTAGTTATCTGACTGTCAATCTGTATCTGTTGTTATATTTTTATAATAGAGCAGTAAATGTATTTCCTTGAGTTCTGTGAGACTCTCTAGCAAACTATCAAATCTCAGAAGAGGATCATGGAAAGCCAGTTTATAGCCAGTTGGTCAGAAGTACAGGTGACAATCTGGGATTTGCAGTTGTTGTCTCAACTTGGGGCACTCTTGAGTCTTGCCCCTTAACCTGTAAAATCCACATGAACTCCAGGTAAACAAAGTCAGAAATGAATTGTAGGACATCCTGCTGTTGTCAGAGTATTGGTCAGTGTGGGGGAAAAAAAAAACCCTCAAATCTGGTGGCAGAAGTAGGAGAGCAAAAAGGCAAACACAGGAGCTAGGTGACATGGAAAGAAAGGTCGGGAACCACAGAAAACAACCAAACAAATACCTCCAAATTGTCACTCAAAAACAAGTAAGGGAAAACCCCCTTGTCAGCGTTTATTCTCAGAGATGTTTTAACTCTTTCATTCACAATCGGTTTGCCTTTACTCTGGCCTCTTCATGTAAAATCACCATGTGGCTCAGCTTTCGTTGGAATGAGAGGGCTTTTCCCTCTGGGGAAAGCATTGAAAAGCATTACAATTTGTATTTCTGTCCATTAGAGATGACTCTTCAGGTACCCAGAGCCTCTCCCTTCAGGGACACAGCATCACAGCATTAAGTTAGCAGATGTGAAGTACCATGATTTCCAATGAAAATAATAGTAATTTGGCTAAGTAAAATAATACATCTTTTTAGGGAGCTCACAACCATTCATTTTCTGTCTCTTGAAGATGATTTCCTCAGTCTTTTGGGCAGATGGAACATGCTTTGGATTCAACACCAGGGCTGAGAAGAGCGAGCAGTCTCTATTCCAAGGCTGTTTCTTGTAACAGGGCCTCACCGAGCCTTTGGGAAAGGTGACTCTATTGTGTTCACCACATGAACTCTTCAGGTTTTTTTGCATACATATTAAAAAGAGCTTATTCTCCCTGACAGAGCCTTTCTGATTTGACAGAACAGTGTAAGATATGCTCACTCAAGTGAGAAAAAAAGGAAATTGAGGTCTGTTTGTATTTCCTTTAGGCCATGAGTTTCCTAAGCTGAGATATTCACATTTTTGCTCGTTAGTGGACTATAACGATAGCATGATTTTCTGCATCTAATTAGTCATTTCATTAGTTTTGTTGGAGCCATGATATTGACCACCAGCCTAATTTGAAAGACTCACCCTTGGCTTCTAGGCTTAAAGAGAAGCCCTTGTAGTGGAGAGGGAGAAGATGCACTTGACAAAAATAAATAAAAATAAAAATACCTGTGCACTGCCATCACTGCTATCTCTGCTTTGCATTTCTCATTTCCTTCAGTCTCTGTCTGCCGAGGTCCTGCCTGAGAAGTGTTGGCAAGGACTCACAGCCCTCCACAGGAGCGGGAGGGGACCCGGGTGCCACTATGCTGTGATTTGTGGTTGCTTGGTATTGGGTGAGAGCTTTATCAATGAACTATTGTTTTTAAATTAAATGTACACATTTTAAAATTATAATTTGAATATATGCATTGTGTATGTATAACTGTACATTATACATATATGTGTCTGTGTATAACTATATATATTTTATTTAAAAGACATTACTCTTAAAAAGGATCACAACTGCTTAAGAACTTTTACCAGATTTATAATCTACATAATGGTGAATATTCAAACTACCTAACAGCAGCAGAAGATATTAAGAAGAGGTGGCAAGAATACACAGAAGAACTATATAAAAAAAGACCTTCATAACCCAGATAATCATGATGGTGTGATCATCCACCTAGAGCCATATATCCTGAAATGTGAAGTCAAGTGGGCCTTAGAAAGCATCACTAGGAACAAAGCTAGTGGAGGTGATGGAATTCCAGTTGAGCTATTTCAAATCCTGAAAGATGATACTGTGAAAGTGCTGCACTCCATATGTCAGCAAATTTGGAAAACTCAGCAGTGGCCACAGGACTGGAAAAGGTCAGTTTTCATTCCAATCGCAAAGAAAGGCAATGCCTAAGAATTCTCAAACTACTGCACAATTGCACTCATCTCACATGCTAGCAAAGTAATGCTCAAAATTCTCCAAGCCAGGCTTCAATAGTACATGAACCATGAACTTTCAGATATTCAAGCTGGTTTTAGAAAAGGCAGAGGAACCAGAGATCAAATTGCCAACATCCGCTGGATCATCGAAAAAGCAAGAAAGTTCCAGAAAAACTTCTGCTTTATTGACTACACTAAAGCCTTTGATTGTGTGGATCACAACAAACTGTGGAACATTCTTCAAGAGATGGGAATAACAGACCACCTGACCTGTCTCTTGAGAAATCTGTATGCAAGTCAAGAAGCAACATGGAACAGTTAGAACCAGACATGGAACAACAGATTGGTTCCAAGTAGGGAAAGGAGTACATCAAGGCTATATAGTGTCACCCTGCTTATTTAACTTTTAGGCAGAATACATCATGCAAAATGCTGGACTGAATAAAGCACAAGCTGGAAGCAAGATTGCTGGGAGAAATATCAATAACCTCAGATATGCAGATGACACCACCCTTATGGCAGAAAGTGAAGAGGAACTAAAAAGCCTCTTGATGAAAGTGAAAGAGGAGAGTGAAAAAGTTGGCTTAAAACTCAACATTCAGAAAACTAAGATCATGCCATCTGGTCCCATCCCTTCATGGCAAATAGATGGGGAAACAATGGAAACAGTGGCTGACTTTATTTTGGGGGACTCCAAAATCACTGCAGATGGTGACTGCAGTCATGAAATCAAAAGACTCTTGCTCCTTGGAAGGAAAGTTATGACCAACCTAGAGAGCATATTAAAAAGCAGAGATATTACTTTGCCAACAAAGATCCATCTAATCAAGGCTATGGTTTTTTCCAGTAGTCATGCATGGATGTGAGATGAGCACCGAAGAATTGATGCTTTTGTATTGTGATGTTGGAGAAGACTCTTGAGAGTCCCTTGGAGTCCCAGTCCATCCTAAAGGAAATCAGTCCTGAATATTCGTTGGAAGGACTGATTTTGAAGCTGAAACTCCAATATTTTGGCCACCTGATGTGAAGAACTGACTCATTTGAAAAGACCCTGATGCTGGCCAAGATCGAGGGCAGAAGGAGAAGGGGATGACAGAGAATGAGATGGTTGGATGGCATCACCAACTCGATGGACATGAGTTTGAGCAAGTTCCAGGAGTTGATGATGGAAAGAGAAGCCTGGTGTGCTACAGTCCATGGGGTTACAAAGAGTCAGACATGACTGAGCAACTGAACTGAACTGACCCCCCCCCCAAACACATTTTAATTTTTCAAGCTCTTTTAAGCTCTGATAAGGAAGTTTTCCTATTGTGTCCAGTCCATCCCAATTCCAGGGCTATGAATAGAAGGAGATTTCATTTTCATACCTCAGAGAGTTTTTTTCCCTGCCTGAGTTTATTTTCAGAAGCCAGCTCCCACCTCCAGTTTTCTCTAACAATTCATTATAAAAAGCCGACTTAAGGAACAAATGGTTAAGCAAGAAGATTTAGTTGTCCTCATGTTTGCAGTTTTATACTCCCTGTTTAAATTTTCCGGTGAAAGCACAATTAACATTTGAGTCTGCCTAACCATGAAAAAACAGCGATTACTGTTTTTACTGAAAATAATTCTTTTTGGTGTCTTTTCACTTCCTGGTTGCCTAACCCTTCTAAGGTTCCTCTTCTCCATGACAACCCATCCAGCACGGCTTTCTTCCTGCCCTGGTGTTTTATTTACTACATGTAAGTGAAGACACTTTTACGTGCTGCTTGGTGTATTTTTGCCAAAAGGAAAAAAAAAAAAAACTGTTGAGGACAGGGACTGGATTATATGCAGTATTTCTTTAGAAGCCCATTCAGAATCTAAAACAATCCTTGGTACATAGAGGACCCTCCATAAATATTTGCTAAAATGAAACTAGAAACAAATGTTAAGTCAAGCTCAAATCCATGAATAACTGTGGCTATTAATCATCTTTTAGGAAGAATTTGAATAATTTCTCAGCTATTGCCTTAAATCACTGAGAAACCATTTTTCTGACTTTTGCCTTTGCCACTCAACCACATATTTCTCAAATAGATTTTTACCCAAACTCAAAAGTCTGGACTTAGAAGGAAATCTTAGATTATACTTCTAGGCCTGCTCAGCAGCAGGATTTTCTTTTCAATGCAAATGTCCAAATTTTTCCTATTTGAAAGCAATGAGATATTCTCCAGCTCACAAATTCATTTGTGACCATACAGTAAAATGTATGCCTGCTGACTGATTGTCCTGGAAGAGAAAATTGCCATTTTGCTGTCTTATATAGTGGCAGTCTCCTGGGCAAATCAATAGCCTTCTCCCGGTGCCATCTTGTGCCTTCTGTACTGTGACCAAGAGAAAGCACCCTCTAGGTTTACGATCATCATGTGCTTAGTTGCTCAGTTGTGTCCAACTCTGCAGCTTCATGGACTGTAGCCCACCAGGCTCCTCTGTCCATGGGAATTTTCCAGGCAAGAGGTGGGTGGCCATCCCCTTCTCCAGGGGATCTTCCCAACCCAGAATTGAACCAGGGTCTCCGGCATTGCAGGCAGATTCTTTACCAGCTGAGCGACCAGGGAAGCCACATGGCCCTTCTTAAAGGCAGGGATGATGTCTCTTTCACCCTGGTGTTTCAGGACAATATTATTTCAGGTGCTTTCTCTCAGTTATCACCAGTCCAACCAGTAGTCATGCTTATATCCCTTTTAGAGATGAAATATCTTTTGAATTGGAAATGTAATACCTAGATTTGAAGATTTTAAACTATGTAAACAGGAAGATGAATAATTTTGTTTCCCTCATCTCCCACCTACTCTGTTCTCTTTCTCCCAGCCCCTACACTGCTTGTTGTTGCTTTCCGTGAATCCTTCCAGAGTCCATTGATGCATAAAAAGTAAAAAGTAAACATATAATCTTATCTCCTTTGTTTACTAAAAAGAAATGTTAGTATGCTTCCATATAGCTTGTGCCGTCATAGTAGAAATTTTAATCCAATCCTACTGGGCTTCAAAGCTCAAAGTTTCTATACATTGAGAAACTGCTTTCTCAAGTACAGAGAAGCTGGAAAAAACATTTTGGATCTTGGTCCATATTCATACCTGGACAGTCTCCCTGTCTCAGCTATTCGAAGTCTTCAACTCTCTCTAGGACTGATGATGAGCTGAGAAGTGCTGAGAAGATCATATGAAATTAGCAGAACTTTTAGCTTTGCTAGTTTCAAGGTTTGCATCAGGCATGGTGAAGGCAGGAGAAGAAAAAGAGATGATCCATGATCCAGAATATTTTCTGACCATGATACTTCTATTCAGCTTGTACTCCAATTCAAGATCTGTCTTTTCATATCAAAAGTAGCATGTTTTACTGGTGATAGGATGTCTAGGGTAAGTAATACAGAACCAACCCAGGAAAAAACAGGAAGCCAGGACTAGGGAGTAGGAGAGAAAGGGAATTTAACTCTTACTAAACTTGGAATCAAAATTGCCAGGAGAAACATCAATAACCTCAGATATGCAGGTGACACCAACCTTATGGCAGAAAGTGAAGAAGAACTAAAGAGCCTCTNAGGCAGAGTGAAATCCTTAAGTCTGCATCAGGAAAAATATCAGGAAACTTACAGCAAGTTACATTTGCACACTAAGTGCCTCATCTACCAGAAATGGAAGGATTTAGGAGATCTGAAACTTTTTTTTTTTTAACTTTATTTTACTTTACAATACTGTATTGGTTTTGCCATACATTGACATGAATCCAGCACGGGTGTACATGAGTTCCCAATCCTGAACCCCCGCTCCCAGCTCCCTCCCCATATCATCTCTCTGGATCATCCCCATACACCAGCCCCAAGCATCCTGTATCCTGTACCGAACATAGACTGGCGATTCATTTCTTACATGATAGTATACATGCTGCAATGCCATTCTCCCAAATCGTCCTACCCTCTTCCTCTCCCTCAGAGTCCAAAAGTCCGTTCTATACATCTGTGTCTCTTTTGCTGTCTCCCATACAGGGCTATCATTATCATCTTTCTAAATTCCATATATATTTGTTAGTATACTGTATTGGTGTTTTTCTTTCTGGCTTACTTCACTCTGTATAATCGGCTTCAGTTTCATCCACCTCATTAGAACTGATGCAAATGTATTCTTTTTAATGGCTGAGTAATACTCCATTGTGTATATGTACAACTATTAGATTTTTAAAATTGTATCTCATAGCAAGTATGCACTTTCCCTTTTCTGGGGTAGTGGGGGGGTGGTGATGAGCCCTATTTTTTACCAGTACCCTATGCAGATGGTGATTGCAGCCATGAAATTAAAAGATGCTTACTCCTTGGAAGGAAAGTTATGACCAACTTAGATAGCATATTCAAAAGCAGAGACGTTCCAACAAAGGTCCATCTAGTCAAGGCTATGGTTTTTCCAGTGGTCATATATGGATGTGAGAGTTGGACTGTGAAGAAAGCTGAGCGCCGAAGAATTGATGCTTTTGAACTGTGGTGTTGGAGAAGACTCTTGAGAGTCTCTTGAACTGCAAGGAGATACAACCAGTCCATTCTAAAGGAGATCGGCCCTGGGTGTTCTTTGGAAGGAATGATGCTGAAGCTGAAACTCCAGTACTCTGGCCACCTCATGTGAAGAGTTGACTCATTGAAAAAGACTCTGATGCTGGGAGGGATTGGGGGCAGGAGGAGAAGGGGACGACAGAGGATGAGATGGCTGGATGGCATCACCGACTCAATGGATGTGAGTTTGGGTGAACTCCAGGAATTGGTAATGGACAGAGAGGCCTGGTGTGCTGCAATTCATGGGGTCACAAAGAGTCGGACATGACTGAGCTAAACTGATAAGTTTGTGGGCCATTGCTCCACACATGCCTTGGATATCATCAATGCAAGTACAAGTTTAAGGTTGCTAACTATACTCGGTATCCAAAGATTTAGGATTTAGTACGGATATTGAAAATTTTTACAAACTTCTATGTTTGGTTACACTTATTTTTAAATTATCTTTTTAGTTAAAATAATAATTAGAGAACTGGAGATAAAACCATTGGGGAGAAAAGTCTGATGAAGACTGAAATAAAGAATTAGGCTTAAATTATGTGTTCTTATAGAACAGTTAATGATACACTATAAATTTTAATTTTTACTGAAAGTTGTTGATGCATAAAATGACATATACATAGAAATACACATGCATGCCATGAAGCATAATAGTAGAGTGGACATCTGTAAATTCTCCCCCCATCTTAAAGAACAGAACACATCACCACTATTGAATACCACAAATCTTCTGATAAAACTGGTCAGTAACAAAGTCTATAAGTCATTTCTAAAGTACTTTGCTTCACATTGACATAAGATTTAAAGTGAAGAGGAGCTAAAGAGCCTCTTGATGAAAGTGAAAGAGGAGAGTGAAAAAGTTGGCTTAAAGCTCAACATTCAGAAAACAAAGATCATGGCATCTGGTCCCATCACTTCATGGGAAATAGACGGGGAAACAGTGGAAACAATGTCAGACTTTATTTTTCTGGGCTCCAAAATCACTGCAGATGGTGACTGCAGCCATGAAATTAAAAGATGCTTATTCCTTGGAAGAAAAGTTATGACCAATCTAGACAGTATATTCAAAAGCAGAGACATTACTTTGCCGACTAAGGTCCGTCTGGTCAAGGCTATTGTTTTTCCAGTGGTCATGTATGGATGTGAGTGTTGGACTGTGAAGAAGGCTGAGCGCCGCAGAATTGATGCTTTTGAACTGTGGTGTTGGAGAAGACTCTTGAGAGTCCCTTGGACTGCAAGGAGATCCAACCAGTCCATCCTGAAGGAGATCAATCCTGGGATTTCTTTGGAAGGAATGATGCTGAAGCTGAAGCTTCAGTACTTTGGCCACCTCATGCGAAGAGTTGACTCATTGGAAAAGACTCTGATGCTGGGAGGGATTGGGGGCAGGAGGAGAAGGGGACGACAGAGGATGAGATGGCTGGATGGCATCACGGACTCGATGGGTGTGAGTCTGAGTGAACTCCAGGAGTCAATGGGCATGAGTCTGAGTGAACTCCAGGAGTTGGTGACGGACAGGGAGGCCTGTGTGCTGCGATTCATGGGGTCACAAAGAGTCGGACACGACTGAGCGACTGCACTGAACTGAACTGAAAGATGACCAACTACCTTCTAGCATCTCATAGAGGTGGTGGTGGTTTCGCTGCCTAGCTGAGTCTGACTCTTGTGATCCCATGGATTGTAGCCTGCTAGGCTCTTCTGTCCATGGGATTCTCCAGGCAAGAATGCTGGAGTAGGTTGTCATCTCCTTCTTCAGGGGATCTTGCCGATCCAGGAAATGAACCCAAGTCTCCTTCATCGCAGGCAGATTCCTTATCGACTGAGCTACAAGGAAATCCTTACTAATCAACAAACACATTTAAACAGAAATTGGCTTACTATTCTTTAACCTATTAGTTGCTGACAAAATTCCAATATTAAGAGTCATGGAAAAAACAATTTTAACACAGTTATTTTTTGCTCATTTCTTCTATAATTTGACACAGTTACAGAACTCTGATTTTACAGCATTTTTCCTTATAGGGTTCATCAGTCTCAATAAACCAAGTATTCTGACTTCTACTATGCACTTAAGCAAAGAGAGAAAACTATTTTTTTAACCACATATCTTGTTGCAATTTGGTGGGTCATGACTTTCCAAAATATGAAGTAACATACTATATTTTCATTACGTCTAGCAGGCAACGCAGTGAAAGTGGACATGAAAGCAGATTTTTGTATTTTTGGTTCTTATTTAGAATTAAACCATAACTATTAAAGTTATATACATTTAAAGTTATATCTGAAGCAAGGACAAATATTTTCAAATGCAGTTTTAAAAATATCAGATCTTCTTTTTGAAGGACATGTCTTACTCTGCTCTGTACGGCTACAGTATTTTTACCAATGTTTTTAGTGAGAAATGTTTGCCTCTCTGGTTGAATAGTTTAAACACTAACTGTCAGAAGAAATGGATTTATCTAAGGTAGTTTACAAAACATTTTAAGTTTTTCCAGTTCACACAGACACACATACCCCCCAAATATGACTGTGACATAAGAGAGTTTAAAGCCACCAGCAATTAAACAAAGTTGTGCAAAAGGAGTAGGTCAAAGTTGTATATTGTCAACCTACTTGTTTAACTTATATGCAGAGTACATTATAAGAAATGTGAAGCTGGATGAAGCATAAGCTGCAATCAAGATTGCCGGGAGAAATATCAATAACCTCAGATATGCAGATGCTACCACTCTTACGGCAGAAAGTGAAAAAGAAATAAAGAGCCTCTTGATGAAAGTGAAAGAGGAGAGTGAAAAAAATGCCTTAAAGCTCAACATTCAGAAAACTAAGATCACGGCATCTGGTTACATCATGTCATGGCAAATAGACGGGAAAACAATGGAAACAGTGACAGACTATTTTCTTTGGCTCCAAAATCACTGCAGATGGTGACTGCTGCCATGAAATTAAAAGATGCTTGCTCCTTGGAAGAACAGTTATCACAAACCTAGATAGCATATCAAAAAGCAAAGACATCATTTTGCCAACAAAGATCCATCTAGTCAAAGCTATGGTTTTTCTAGTAGTCATGTATGGATGTGAGAGTTGGACCATAAAGAAGGTTGAGCACATTAATTAAAGAATTACTGCTTTTGAACTATGGTGTTGGAGAAAACTCTTGAGAGTCCCTTGGATTACAAGGAGATCAAACCAGTCCATCCTAAAGAAATCAGTCCTGAATATTGATTGGGAAGACTGACACTGAAGCTGAAGCTCCAATACTTTGGCCACCTGATGCGAAGAGCTGACTCATTGGAGAAAACCCTGATACTGGGCAATATTGAAGGCTGGAGGACAAAGGTTCGACAGAGGATGAGATGGTTGGATGGCATCACCAACGCAATGGACATGAGTTTGAGCAAGCTCTGGGAGTTGGTGATGGACACGGAGGCCTGGCATGCTGCAGTTCACGGGGTCGCAGAGAGTAAGACAAGACTGAGCGACTGAACGGAACTAAACAAAACAAGGTGAAAGTTAATTTACATCAGGAAAATGTCAATAACTGGAGCTGAAGAAACTCCGTAATTGCATTTGTACCTAAGAGGGCCTAAGATTAACCATACTCAAACTGTGATTTAGTGTTTAATTCAGCTGAATGGATGAAGTTTAATGTTCATCCTAAAACTCTCTAAGGTATTGACTAGCTGGTAGATTAGAAAGATTCCTGCTTCTTCCATGTCTGGGGTTCACTATATATAATTTTAAAATGAACTGAAAATCAGCTGTGAATACTATTAAACTTCTTACCATCAATCATTAGTTTGGAAATTAGGAATTAATAGAGAGATCTAGTGATATTCTAGAATCAGAATGAAATTGTTGGTATTTCTTCTTTATCAAAATTCTAATGGAGTTGAAAGGATGATAATTTTACATTTGATTTTCCTTTCCTTAGTAGAATGTTAGTTACATTCTATTTTTAATTATTTGAGAAAGAAATAAAAGGATTTTGAATAATATCTATGGGTTATTTTTTCTTTTCATTTGAAGGAATTTAAATGGAGAACTCAGTTCCTCCACAATATAGATGAAATCATACTTATTTCAGCAGAAAATAGGGGGCCACCTTCACTTTGATCTCTCAAGCATTTCGTTTCAACTTCAGATGCTTATGTGGCACCTAAACCATTCTTTTAAAAGATCTTCTTAGATTATTTCCAAACTTAAATACAGTAATCTTTTCTCCAGAATCTGAAAAGACAACACTCTTTTTGTGCATGCCTAAGAATATCTAAGATCTTGTTCTTGCCTGGAGAATTCCACGGTCAGAGGAGCATGGTGGGCATGGTGGGCTAGAGTCCACAAAGTCCCAGAGTCAAACACAACTGAGCAAATAACACCTTCAAATTTTTGCCGCTTGTTTGTATTCCATAATGCTAATCTCCTTCTTTTAAAAGTAGAGAAACACTGTATTTAAGGTACCCACCTCTGAAGAGCATAAATAGTTATCCACATTTTCCAGATAATTGTTTGTACTTCAAATATATATTTAAGAAATTGCAATGGTTGATCTTCTAATAAGCAAGTGATCTGTCTCACTTATTACAATGGCCCAAATATAGAGGGACTCACAACAGACCAGCTGTTTGGTCATATAATATTTAAACATTATACTTGAAAGATCCAGTATAAAATAATATATGGTTATGTATATGGTCTGTAATGGTACAGGTTGAAAGTACAGCTCCGGGACTCACTAAAATCAGATAAGATCCATTTAATTTTACTGTGACTATGAGGAATAGTACATTTAATAATACTTAGTATAGTCTTGATATGTACAAGTATCTATCTATGAGTATTTCTGTTGTAGTCATAAAGCCTTTTACCATTTTTCAAATACAGTAACTCAGGTACAGAGGTAGACACTGTATCCAGTAACAACTGATTTGTAAACTTTTTTTTTTTTTTCCTACGATACAGGCAAAGATTTTAAGCTTTGAAAATGTGCTATGTGACAAGAACAATTCTTAAGAAGGTTACAGAGAAACATTTTATGGAAAGCAAGGGTAGGCAGGCTAAGGCTAAAAAGGTATTAGACTCAGGCTTTAAGGCCTTCATGTATTTTTTAAGGATAATTATTATTGTCAAAACATTCTAATTTTTTTCTATGTAACAATAGTCAAAAATACCAAGCTTCTTTTATTCTTAAAAGAAGTATTCTTTTGAAGTAGTCTTATAAAGTATTCTTAAAGTATACTTTATATTTGGTAAAATGTACAAAGCTTAACTGCATAGTTTAACTGATATTTGTATGTACAGGTGTTTATGTTTGTGCTATCAAAATTGAAATATAAAACACTTCCCATCACCTAAACTTTCATTGTGCTTCTTTTTAATTAAAATCTTCCCCCAGAGGTAACTTTTATTCTGACTTCTATTATGAGAAATAGGTTTGCCTTTTCTAGAACTTCGTATAAATATATTCACATAATACATTCATTTTGGGGTTTTCTCAAAATAATATATTTGAGATAATTCAGAACATAGTATCTTAACAGTTTGTACTTCCTCCTCATCACTGGGCAGTATTTCATTACTCTAGAATTTGCTTATTTCTGTTCCTGTTTGGCACACCTGAGTTGTTTTCAACGCTATATTACTATGAATAAAGTTTCTATGACTATTCTTCGATGAATCATTTTATGGGCATACACACTCATGTCTCCTGCATATATACCTAGAAGTGGAATCGCTGAGCCAAAAGGAAGGCATATGCTTTTGAAACTGTCAAGTAGCTTTCCAAATGGGATAGTTTCTTGGTTATATTCCACCAACAATGTAGGAGCAGACTGGCTGTTCTGCATTCTTCTCAACACTTTGCATTCTCAGTCTTTACAGTTTAAGCATTGTGGTGGGTGTGTAAGAGCTTGCCACGGTTTTTTAATTTGCATTTCCATGACTAAAGATGTTGAGCGGGCTTTTTTTTTTCCCCTTCATCAAAGCATCAAAGGAATCCACATTATCTTTTTTTTTCACTTTTTAAGTTAGCTTTTAAAAATTATTATATATAGTTAACTATATATTATAATTGTGTGTTCAACTCTTTGCAACTTTATGGACAATAGCCCACCAGGCTCCTCTGTCCATGGAATTCTCTAGGCAGGAATACTGAAGTGGGTTGCCATTCCCTTCTCCAGAGGATCTTCCCGACCCAGGGATAAAATCTGGGCTTCCTGCATTGTGGGCAGATTCTTTACTGTCTGCGCCACCAGGGAAGCCTCCAGTACCATAATTTGTATATATATGCATATACACACACACACACA